>BGPR01012016.1:13977-26077 GCA_013235015.1 Araneus ventricosus
AAATACCAAAAACATGCTTACGTAATATTTGAACGGCCCCAAATCAGCAGTCATATATTTTTTTCTCAAAATAACCAGGCCTTGGGTAAATACCCCAAAAATATTTACCTACCCGACTGGGTGTTTGCCCACCCCACATTACTGGTCGTATGCGAGAAAGTTTCGGGGAGGCCACCTCCGCTGGTTGACGATTACAATACTTTTTCTTTGTATACTTCGTATAAGAGGAAGTAAAAAGGCGTTCAAATTGCATATTCATTTTTTTAAATCCGATTCTCCATGCGCATGCGTACTGGTAGCAATCTCTGTGTACGCGGAAGGATTACGTCTTGAGCCTTCAAGGGTGGAAGCAGTGTGTGTTTTTATCGGCACGCATCTCTTTGAATATGATTCTTCACCTAAATATTTTACAAACACTATAATCTATAATGAAAAACCTTCTGTTTGTCATTGGATTACGGGTTACAGTAGGTTCGATTTTTTTTATCCACGTGGGTGGAGGAGAAACCGCACCTTTATGGGGAAGTGTACGAGAAAGTTTAGGGGAGACCACTCCCGCTGGTTTTGAATTGCAATGTTTTAAAACATGTTCAAATATCGTTGAACCAAGCTAATTGTTATTTACAATCAGGACTTTATTACTATAATATGATTCAACGTTTTAAAAGGAGCAAGTACATTCATTAGCTTGCTAAAAAATCACAGGATGCAGCATCAAACACACGAACTTCCAATGCGCGGAAATCGCAGGATATGCAGTCAGATGGATAAATGTTATGTCAGATTTTTTCAACTAAAGATAAATCTTAAGTAAGCAATTCATCGCCAAACCCTCCGCAATGAAGCAGCAGCTCTTTCGTGTATATCTTAGTAATGGGTTCTGTTTACAACTAATAAAGTTTTATTTTGACATTTCCAGTATTTCCATGGTTTATCTTTTCCGTCATGGTTTAACATCTGTTTTTTGTTGTAGATTTTTATTAGCATATTTTTAAAATCATTCGTCGAGAAGTTAACTTTCTGAAACTCCGAAGTTATTTGAAATCGGAGCATTACTCTGTAAGATAATTAGTAATGTATGAAAATATGCTGATGCTTTCACATTGCACGAATTTCATCCGGCTGCCGTCCGTCACCTTCACAAGGTCACTTGTTCTTTTTGCCTTCTCGGAGCTTTTGCAGCTAATTAATGATTCCATTATTTTTATAGAATGCTTCAAAATTTAATTTTACTATTGTCTTTGTCATTTTTAAATGATTTCATTGTTATCATAGAACGCACTTTCGTTTAATTTGAGTGTTGACTGTGTAATTTTTTAATGTTTTCGTTATTTTTTTCCTATTTAAAATTTAGCTGTTTTATTTTATTTCGAAATATGCCAATGCTGACTAATTTTTATATTGTGTAAGATCAGGGCCGTCTTAAGATTTCACAGTGCTTGCCGCCCAAACAAAATATCTAGCTAAAAAAATAATTCAGGAGCATTATAATGTTTTGATAACATTATATTCTCCTAGGTTATATTATTAACTAGATTCTATACCATATTATAACATATAAAATTGTATAACATATTTAAAATTACAATTAAATAAATATTTTTGGTTCAAAATCAGTATAGAAAGTTTTTATGATCCCTTGGCTCAATAGCGCACTGTTCTTCTGCCTAATTTGCCCATTGGATAAGACGGTCATGTATAAGGTATTGGAAACGATTATACTATTTCTTGTAAATTAATAAAATTCTGGATAGCAGTGTCTAATAATCATGACTGGATTCTAAGATAACAACATATGTTTTATTTCTGAAGTCGCAATTTCAGGAAACTTTTAACCTTTCATAAGTAATTCCGACAGTCTTATAGAATTCTTCAGTATTTTGAACTCTTTACGGAGATTCCATTAAAGTTTCCGATTTTTTTATGATTTGATTTGAAAATTTAAATCATGAATATGTCATGATATTGCACATGAGTGTACTTTAAATAATTGAGAAGATATAGTCAAAACCCATCTCAATATAAAGAGATGTTTGGTGAGTGATTTATACTTTAAATACTTATAGACAGGATTTTTAAAATATTGTTCATCAAACACACAGAAATTTCCCTGCTATGCTTATATAACCACAATGAAAAAACATACAAAATCAAAACATTGCGTTATAGTTTTTTTCAATGCGTGGTATCTTGCATATAATTTTCAAGAAAAAGGTATACTATTTTAGCGTCATAGCTGTGATATGTCGAAGGGAATTTTCATAACATTTGTTTGCAATGGGTTGTTTAGTTTTTTTTAAATCCTGCGGGCAAATGAAATCAATGTTCCACAACTTATGTATAATCGATTTACGTAATATGTTATTAATATACATTTGCAATGCTTAAAATTATTACACTAACCTTAAAATCCATATCTAGGGAGGAACTTATTTTATGTAATTATGGTAAAAACAAAATCTATAAGTTTTTGCTAAGTAATAAACAGTCGCACTTTCGCTATTGCTTTTTACACTTTTTTTTTCTATAACACTTTATGTTTTAAACACAAACGATTAAGATGTAAAAATAAGTGTCAGTTACTTGCGATTTTGTTTAGTTATATTGACGTCCCGTTTTGAAGCAACACGAGGGCTATTTTAGGACGCACCGCGTCATTTTGAACCACTGTCACATGACTAGGACGACACCTGAGCTGGCACCCGCTTTCCAAACTTTCGTGTCACAGCAGAGGGAGGACGTTTCACCCCTACCTATGATTTAACAGACAACACAGTTACTTCAGAGTCACAGCTACCATTTTTGTCGGTTGAATGCAGTTCCAAATGTTAGTATTTTGCCGCAGAGTATAATTTTTTATTCGGTTTTGGAATTCATCAAGAGATGCTACAGACATTCCGACATTCATCTGCACGTTGTTCTTCCAAAAGTGAGGCGATTATAAGTCTCGTTTCTTTTTATCGATGGGTGCAAGACCATATTGCTGCTATTAGCTTCCTATCCATACTGAAACAGCTATGAAATTAGAAACCGCACTCAAATACTGACGGCGCAAATCGTCAAGTGTGAAAGCAAACATGAGACGGCAAAGAAAATAAACAACTTTGAGCCGTAACGGTTAAACCGCATAATGTGAAAGGAGCCTTATATGCTTTAAAAGAAATTTTGCTGTATAATAGTTTCCTACTCAATTAATTCAAGCGTAAATTCAATAATTCTCTAAATTAACCACAATCTGTGAGACTAAACAAAAATCTTCGCATTTCGCCTCGAAACGTACACAAAAGTGATCCAAGTCATATATTTTCAGCTGTTTCAGTCATATATTAACTGTTTTAATCATGTTCTGTTCGCCAAGTGTATACGCACCTAATTATCATGGATTATTTCAGTCAACATAAAACCGTAGTTCGATGTTTCTGAATGGATGAGTGATGTCTCTTAACAGAAAAACAACCAAAAGTAATGTAAGCAAATCATTAGCTCTTGACTTCAACAGTCTGTATTAATACTCATCATTTTGATCTATTCTCAAATAACCTTGAGCCTTCCAACAGCAACGTTTTTAGAGAAGTGAACTTTGGAGCGAAGTGTATTTTGCTTAGCGTCAACCGCCTGCGGCTTTCTCATTTGATCTGTTAATATACATGCCTATCTTTGTCGGTTTAAGGTTTTAAAGAATTATTTTACTCAATATGGATAAATATTGTGAATATAAAATACTTTGCAACAGTGGCAAGAGTGAATACTACTTCTTTACGTGGGCCATTCCTAATGCTTCTTCGATCTATAATTTGAAAGTTAGTACAGGGAATACTACAATGCTGAATGGATATACTTACAACGCTATTCTGTGCGGTTCTAAAGACAAAATTTCATTTAGTATTGGATCCTCTCTTACGAACCTGAAGTGTTTCGTCTCGATGTTTATTGGTTCTGAAACATTACTGTTATCAAATAGTTTGAACGCACATACAAGTGTCGGTATACACTATAACTATGATTTGTTAACATTATCTTGTGAAGATGAAGGTTTTCAGAAATTTAAGCAGTATCCGAATGAAACTTTAGTTTTTATCTGTAAAATAATAAAGCCTGGACATTCTTTTTCTACAGTATCAGTGAAAACGCCTGTTGATATTCCAACGGATAGTTTATATAACCTGAAAACATTAGCAGCTGCTTTCAAAAATTCTTCGAAACCGTTGTCGAAGGAGAAAATTTTATTGCGAGTTGGTGAAGAAGCTGAGATTGTGGGCAAGGCTGTCCTGTGCGCGCGATCTTCTGTTTTCGCCAAGATGTTTGAAAATGACATGAGAGAACTCAAAGAGAAGACAGTCACCATCACGGATATCAAGATGCCTGTGCTCAAGGTTCTCGTTTCTTTCTTGTACACTGGTAAGTTATGGAATAGTGACTCTGATTTGGCATCGAATGGTGGCTTTGACTTCTTATGTGACCTTTACTACGCTTCTGATAAATATAACATTATCGACCTTCGCCAGCTCTGTGTCGACTTACTGTTACCTCAAATTTCGATGGAAAATATAATTCTGGCAATGAAATTGGCTTTTTCTCACAATGATGTGCAGTTGAAGTCATCTGTTCTTGCCTTGATTGCTACAAATATCGAAACATGGGTTTTCACAAATGATTGGAAAAATTTGGTAAATGATGAACCAGATATTGCAGCTGAAGTCTTGATTTTTTTTGATTTTTAGATTATTTTTTATATGATGTTGTCCCTAAATTTAACAGCTTTTGATACGTAAAAAAATATTACTTTTGGTGTTTTAAATTTCGTATATTATTTATTTTGTTAATAGAATTTTCTTAAGGTGAGGATTTTTCAATATTTCCTCTAATATTTTTTTAAAGATTTCAAACTTGTTTTAAAGTAATAAATTAGTTTTTGAGGAGTATTTTCGAGAAAACTATGGTTTTTAAATTTCATTATTAAATGCAACATTGTTAGCATGCTTTAAAATTGCAGTAAATCGTATTGTATTACTTTTAAATCCTTGAGATTTTTTTTTTCTTCCGTTTGCGTTTTCAATTGTTTTGTGTTTTTTTTAAGGTTGTTATAAATAATACCGTACTTTTTCATAAAATTAATGATGTTTTAACTTTCTGCCTTTTTTTATGTGATGTATTCTTATTTCGTAAATATTTAAAATCATACCACTGCAATAATTTTTGGCGCTGTATACATGTTACATGTTTTCAGCCTTTTTAACATGGTTTAAGCTTTCTTAAAACAAGCTAGTATATTTCTGGTGTCGTTTTTCATAAAGCTATAGTAATTATATACTAGTTATGTGTTTAGTATTCTGAACATTAGGCTTGATATCTCATAGTCTAGAGCTTTATAATAAGTTCCATTATTGTGTATCGTTTATTTTTTGCGAATTTTTGTACTGTTTTTTTTTTTTTTTTTGCATTTTATGTGATGATTCTGCATCTTTTATCTCGTTGTAAACATTATGAAAAGGTTTCAAGTTTGTCCAAAGTCCTACTGTAAAATATTATTGATTTATGGTAATTCATTTTATTTGTACTATTTTGCATTAGCAATCCTTAAAGCTTGTTTCGAATTGTGTCGAAAAAAGCATTTGTATGCTATTTTTTATCTGCTCTTAGTGTTATAATTTGTAATGTGTTTCAGTCCTGAAAAAATTATACTTTATTAGAATTTGCAGTTCTATATTTTGATAATGTCGAAAAAAGCAACTTTTTATGCTATTTTTTATCAGTGTTATAATTTATTGTTTCAGTCCTGAAAAAAGTATCTTTTATTAGAATTTGCCGTTCTATATTTTGATTAAGAGTGAAATAATAAAGCATGAAATATTTGAAGATGTAACACATTTTTGTTTTTTCAGTAATTATTTTTGTAATGTGTAAAAAATTAAATTTTGGAATGAAAATAATCTAATATTAATTTCACTCTAAGCTTAAGGTAATCAATCTGATATTTCATATCTGTTTATTACGATTTCCGTATTGTGGCATTAGTACTTTAATTAAGCTTGCTCTTCCTCGCCTCCTCGTGTGCCTCACAAAAACAATACGTTGTTTACAGAAATTCCAATTGGTATGTAAAAACAAGTGTCTTATTGACGAAAAAAAAATTCTATAAAGTCTGAGTAGCGTTGCGATTTTTTTTAAAGAAACATTAGTTCCAGAAAGTATTAGAAGTCTTTTATTGTACTCGTTGCAGGATTTTGAAACGTTTTAAGATTAATATTATAGATGAAATATTCGGTGATTCTAGTCTATTCTGAAGGGTTGGAAGTCGCCATTGAATTGAAACACAGGTTAAAAGTCAGAAACCGATTGCACCAGCTAATCCTGGTTATGTGGTAACTTTCAAACTTGATTTGTGTGTAATGCACGAAGGAATTGTTCAATCTTTATGTTTAAATTTAAAATTTTGTTAATTTTCGTGATTTTCATTTCTCATGTCCATGAAGTTTCTTAAATTAATATGTAAATAAATAACCCTATATCAGTTTACATTTCTAAACCATGTATTTCTATAGACAGAAGCATTTGTATTAGGTAGCAATTTGGAGCTTTTGGAAGTATGGGTGTCGGACCTAAAAAGTAACCAGATTTTAATCTAGTCGGAAAGCTCTAGAACACGTATCTGCAAACATGGGAGCTAAGTGGGTGACAGAAAAATGTAAACACTTCAGAATTTGCGTATTTTTTTTTCCGAATATTTCCCGGAAAGCTGGATGGACTTTTTGTGAACTTCGATCATGTAAAGAAGAGGCTCAAACTCGCCATTTTACAGTGATTTTACTGGGTTTTCACAAATGAATGGCAAAATTTGCTAAATGATGAACCAATGGTTGCAGCTGAAGTCTTAATTTTTTTTTTTTGATTTTTAGATTTTTTTATACCATGACCATCTTTCCAACTTTTGAAGAGCAAAAAGAAATTGCTTTCAGTTTTTAAATTTCACACTTTATTTAGTTAATAGAATTTTCTGAAGATAGGCTTTTCCACCATTTCCTTTAATTTTTGTTAAGAATTTTAACTTCTTTCATGATAAATAATAAACTTTCTGAAGATTTCTAGAAAACTGATTTTTAACTTCATTATGTGTCTGCAACATTTTGAGCACGTTTTAAGATTGCTTTTAAGTCGTATTGTAATATTCTTAAAACCCAGGCGATATAGTTATTCTACCTTTTCATTTTCATGTGTTTTGGATTATTGAGCATTTTTGAAGTCGCTTGAAATCATACCATATTAATTCATTATGTTTATTCATATTTATGTATTGCTGGAATGTGTTCAGCATTTTCAATGTTCGTTTTAAGTTTAAAGCATTTTTAGGTGTCGCATATTTTATATATATTATTAAAAGTTATATTGAATGTATACTTATTTGAGCTCGTAGCTTTGAACTTCAGTTGTTGTTACATTATTTGGTATTGTTTAATTTTTGTATATTTCTGTATTGTATTATTAAGCATATTCTGGGAAGAATTTCTTCATTTTAATGTGTTGTAAGCATTTTAAAAAGTAAATGCAAAATATTAATGCTTAAATTGCGATTTATTTTATTCGTACTATTTTTATGTACATAAGCATTATTTTAGCAGTGTATAACCAAGCTGCTATATTTCTTGTAATTTTTCACACCCATCTCATTGTTATCTGCATTTTCAATGATATTGAAATAAAATTCCAGTTAAAATATATGAAGGATGTAATACATTTTTGTGTATGCAGTACAGTTGATGTTGTCATTTCTTAAAGAGGAGCAGCAGTCGTTCCAAAAAGCGTTGTAAGTCTTTTCATACAATTTTCACATGATATTTCATAAGTAAATTGAATGAAATTTTAGATGATTCTAGTCCAGTACTATTTTGATATGTTGGAAGCGAAGATACACGCACCATCAGTTATCGTCTAATCGTAGGGTTGTCATAATTGCCAACCATTGTTACGTAACTTTTAAATGCCAAATAAATAAAACATGAGAAAAGTAGGTAGGTAATGGTTTATTTTACTCTGATAAAAAAAAATCAATGTCTAAGCAATCTAATAGAATAATAAAAAGGTGGAACGCTAATCCTTTTTTGCCCAGTCATATTTTAAAGTTGATTTTACTCTCTTAATTATATCATTTTCTTATTTCACATAATTATAAAATTGGGCGCAAGTCATTTTAAAATTATAATGACAAATCAAAATTACTTCCATTCTCTCCACTGACGGTTAATAGATGTTTTATTGTATTTTAAAATGTAATAAACTTGACGGTTCGCAAGATCTTTCTACATTATTGGAACTTCATGAAAGTCTTATCTTCATTTTTTTAAGTAGAGAATCCATCAGCATGTTTCAAATGATGATGCACCTTTATGAATTTTTAGATTGAGTTCGATTGTTAAACAATAGCAATAGATAGGGTTCCCATAATTGTCAAGCTTTGATGTAGGACGTAAGTGCTAAATAAATAAAACATGGAAAAAGTACGTCGGTAATGGGAACTTCTTGAAAGTCTTAACTGTATATTTATGTAAAGAATCCATCAGCATGTTTCAAACGATGATGCACCTTTATGAATTTTTAGACTGAGTTCGATTGTTAAACAATAGCAATAGATAGGGTTCCCATAATTGCCAAGCTTTGATGTGGGACGTTAAGTGCTAAATAAATAAAACATGGAAAAAGTATGTAGGTAATGGTTTATTTTACTCAGATAAAAACTTCCATAAAGTTTAAGCCATGTAATAAAATGAACATAGAATAATTTAAAAATATCCAAGGCTAATCCTTTTTAGCCCCGTCATACTTTAAAGTTGATTTTACTTTCTGAATTATATCATTTTCTTCTTAATTATTAAATTGAGCGCAGGTCATTTAAAAATTTTAATGGCAAATCAAAATTGCTTCTATTTTCTCCACTGACAACCTGTTTCTTTCGTCCGACCATTGATTTGATATTGGGGAAATATTCTCTCCACATTTGCATTGTGTGCGGGAATGGCAAATACGTTTTGCTTAGCTTTATTAGAAATTGCTTTTGATCAATATTCTTAGTATCTGCAACAAACTTCAGCTATATCTCTTCTATACTCAATTTCATAGTCTGTATTGGTTAGGGCTCAATAGTAGAGGCCGAGCGCCCGGTGTCTCCTCCAGAGTTTAGGGAGAAAAAGGGACACATTTTAATACGAGACCGAGTATTTAAAAACGGTGACATGGACATATGGCAACCCCCTCTAATCGTAGAGTGCTTCAAATTAGCACCTGCTCTTATTATAACTTTGAAACGGGGAATATGATACTCTTAATTTAGAGAGCAACAGCGAAGAAATATCTGATTCAGCATTTTTCGGAGGAAGGATGATCGGCATCGACTGACTGAAATAGTGAAAGTTAGTTACAGAAAAGATTTTCTTTAAAAGGCCTGATTAAAAAGGACTTATTAGGGGGAAGTGAGGTAAAACCGGGTACGTAAGACTCGGAAGTCCTGTTGGAGCTAAACTATTAGACATGAGCTTGTCAAATTTTACTAAAATGTTCATTATTTATCAGAGTACAATATCTCTTTCAGGAAAAATCATAGTTTTATTACTTTTTTAACTAATGATTTTTTTTGTTGAAAAAGTCAAACCAAGCCGTTAACTCTATGGGAAATTAGGGAAAACTAGATTTTCAGTAGAAAAAGTAACAAATTTTTATTTTATGTATCAATTTAAGAATAAAACATTTTTTAAGATTTAACATTAGTTACCGTAGTTGATAATTAAAGAATAAATGCTATCAAGTTGAAAGTATTTGAAAAATTCGCATCTAAATTAGTGATAAAAGCTGCAAGAATGAAATAGGGAACCTAGTAATGTCAAATTACAATAGAACAGAAATAGTCACAAAATGAAATATAAGAATTGGAAAATGTTGTACAAAACAAGAAATTAAAAAACATAATAGACTAAATGAAAGGAATCGATCAGCCAATTCAACTGGCTAAGAATATTTATTGATTCAATATTTTCTAGTCATATTCGATGGAAGGATGATCGGATTTTTCTTTAAAGAAAAGATTCGAAAATTTTCACGGACATGAGACATCACTTGGAATTTTATGTAATTAGGATAATATTTATAAACTTACTGAGGATGATCTTCTTAACTGTTGCAAAGAATTAAACTCGACGTTGCAAAACGATCCTGATTGCATTGATTATTTTACTGAAATTAAGATTTGTCGTCAAGTTTTTCCCTTAAAAGTTAAAGTATCACAAAATGTGTTTAAATTAATGAAACAAAAGTAACATATTGTAACCATATTCTAGCAAGTCGCATTACAAATTCCATGTTTTGAATTTCTAAAGTAATTGTTTTTATTTGATTTATAAACGATTTTGAGTGTGATTGAAA
Source organism: Araneus ventricosus (assembly GCA_013235015.1). NCBI lineage: Eukaryota > Metazoa > Arthropoda > Arachnida > Araneae > Araneidae > Araneus > Araneus ventricosus. The sequence goes on from BGPR01012016.1 coordinate 24,385, forward strand.
TGTTTTTATAATTTATTTATCATTTTCATGTGTCTTTAAAATACCAATTTGAGCAATATAATAAGTGGCGAAATGTAATAAATTATTATTTTGTTTCATGAAATTTATTTCAAGGCCCCGCAAGTCAACTTTGCACCAGGCCCCTCTTTTGTTCTGGACGGCCCTGGTCAAAAAATTTTACATTTTACTCCACAGAGGGCTGATACGCCATGAGTAAGAAGAGAGCTTTTCAGAGTCAGTGGCGAATCCAGGGGGGGGGGCTATCAGGCTACAGCCCACCCCATAGCTAAGCCAGAATTCTTGATTTTATTTAAAATCATTACAACTGTTTTTTTCTTTATTTCCCTCTTTAAAAAATAATAAAAACGTTTCAACATCGCTTTCTGGCTATACAGGCTCGAAAATCGTCCTACTTGTCTAGTCATTCCACATGTATTTGTAGTTTTGTCGCGTCGAAAACACATTTTGGCTAGTTATTTCATTGTATTTTTTATTAAATTATCGAAAGTATTGTAGTGTTCTTTATGATTCTTATTGTCAGGTGAGTAAAGTCTGTAAAGTTAAACAGTTTTGGTTTACTTTAGCCTTGAGGTTTTACATTCGTCCCTCAGCCGCCCCCCCCCCCGGACCCGAAGGTTAGATTCGCCACGGTTCAGAGTTACTTGTTAGGAGGCGTTGTTTTTTTTTAAATTGTTTTTCTGCCTATTCTTTTCCTATGTTGAAATTTATTACTTTCTCGTATACGAAGTTTACAAAGAGAAAGTATTGTAGTCGTCAAAAAATTCGAACTCGAGATTTTGACGAATCTCCACGTTTTAGACCTCCTCGAGTCCGAAAAACACAGTTTTATAATTGTGTCTGTCTGTGTGTCTGTGAACACGATAACTCGAAAACGGTTTGAACTAGAGGGATGAAATTTGGTATGTGGACTTTACACAAAATTAATAAATTTGTATAAAATTTTGAACGAAATCCGTGTACGGGAAGTCTGGCTGGCTGGCTGTCCGTGTTCTTGTGAACACAATAAATCAAAAACTTAAATAGCTGAAATTTGGATAAAATTTGGTACACAGTTTTATCACTAGGAATGTAGGTCCATGTCAAATTTTGGATCAATTACGTCAAGAGGTTGACTGTCAGTCAGTCTGCACATTCGTATGCATGTGAACATGATAACTCCGAAACGCATTGACTTAGATAAATAAATATTAGCATGAGGTCTTCTAACCCTAATTGTAGATCTTTGCTCAATTTTCGTTTCAATCGGTTAAAAAATGGCATTCAAATTGAATATTCGGTTTCTTCACCATTCTACGACGCAAAGGAACGGTTTTACCCACCTGTGCTAGGGAATGGCACGTGTTACTGCCACTTGGCGTATTTTTTCCCACTCGTGTTAGGACGTATACGAGAAAGTTTAGGGGAGACTACTCCCGCTGGTTTCAAATTGTTACCGTGGTTACCTTCTCTGTCCGAAAGTGGGACATTTCAATGTCCCGAAACTGTGCTTGGGAACAACGGGGCAGGTTACTTGAAAACTGGACGAATGGTCACATTAGTCTTGAATCGACCGTTATTTTAGGAATATTTTATAAATGTTAGGCATTTTCATTCTGCGCATAAACGTCCATTCATGAAACTAATTTTTGACTTGATATCCTTAAATTACTTATTCTTAGTTTGTTGACTTGAT
>BGPR01012016.1:26087-46451 GCA_013235015.1 Araneus ventricosus
ACTTATTATTAGTTTGTCGACTTAATATCCTTAAATTACTTATTCTTTGTTTGTTGACTTGATATCCTTAAATTACTTATTCTTAGTTTGTTGACTTGATGTTCTTAATTTATAAGTAATTTTTACCAATTTTGAATTACCCGGATAATGTAATAGTTCAGTAGTTTTTTTTTTAAATTTTACGATACCTGCATTTAATCAAATTAACTAAATATAAAAAAAAATCCCTTTTCGGCAAGCTTGAAGGCAAAGGTAGATTCCTTTACGTTAATGTTACAAAAGTAATGAAATATTGCATATTGATCAATACAGACATAGCCAATGACTTTATTGTTTCTACACATTGCAATATTTACGCTATGATTCTGTTTTCATGATATTTAATTTTTTTACTATATCAAGCTTTTATCATTCCATTTTTCATTCCAAAAAGTTATGATAGATTTTTCGGTCAGTATATTGGTCAATTTTTTTATACCTCAACACATAATCATTCAGCAGGTAGGAGTCATAAAGAAATAAACACCTCAGCAGTGCAAATATCTCCTAGATAACATTAAGCCAGCCTATCTGAAACAGTAGCAAGAAATTGGCACTTGACACGGATCAAGAACTACTCTAGATTTAAAAATCAGTTTATTTAATCTAGGTTACCATATAATTGTGCGAACGTTGCTTTGTCATGTGCTAAAATCACATGACATGAAACATTTAAACATTACTAGAATGGACTCATTTAGAGAACCCCCTGGTTACAGAGATAATAGCCACTAAATTCTTAACACAGAAGAAAATAAAAATTATTAAACATTGTGAGTTCCAAATTTAATACGTGTGTTTAAAGCATAGGATATTGTTCGCTCCATCTACTAGTTTGCCTCCTTTTCTAATTTATAGTAATCCTTTGACGCCGCTATCCTGCATCTCTGCCAGAATTAGAAGAAGTTGTTTGGTTTTCATGTCTGCAAGTGGTATGAGCATCGGAGCTCGCCTATGTATTTCACATCATGTTTTTATTAGATATTGAAACGCATATATACTCTACCACATGAGTAACGCATTGGATTATACATATTCAAGATTGTTTTAGTATTTCACAACGCATTCACTTCATGTGTGAAATCCCAGTTACCATGTTCAATTTTATTACTATTGTTAGCAACTGGCTCTTGCATGAGCATATTCAACTTATGCCAACAGGCAGCAGCCATTGAATTTATATCTGTATATATTGGAACAACCTGTATGTATGTAAATAAATCATATATTATAAATAATCAATACAGTCCGCTGAATTCGACGAATAAAACGCAAACAGATATCAATGCAGCCATTTTGACCAGTAAATTTAAATCTCTATCAACAGTTAAAAGCAAATACTCAGGCAGAAAACCCCCAAAATAATTTTAAAGTTAATTAGATGTTTTTCTATATAAAAAAGGATAGAGAACTCTTATATATCTTTTATGGCTATTTTATATTAAATTTATTAAACAAATCTTGTTGCAGCCATGTTTAGTTAAATATCAAATTAAAGTAATCTGGCAAATTAACTAATTATCAAATTAACTATTTACTTAAATAAAATTAAATATTTAATTAATTTTGACGATATCTTCACTGAAACCTTTTTTATGGCTTATAGTATATGCCAGCAATCTTAATCTTGTAATTATCTAATAAGTATCTTAATTTAAATAAAAATTATTGTGTCTATGTATGTATGCTCCGCATCTCCTCCTAAACCACTGGACTGATTTCAACCAGAGTTAGCACACTTTTTATTTAAGAAAAGAGAAAGTTCCCCTTCAAATTCTCAAAGCCCAAAAGTTACTTAAAATTTCAGTTAATTAAAAATTAAGCAAGTCGTTTTTCCGCGTTATCTTTGGAAAACCACCTTCGCCTTCAGTGACAAAAATTTCATTTCCATACAATTTCTATCTCTCATTTTAATATTTTTTAAAATTAACTTTATACAGAATTCGCAACAATATTCTTTATTGTTGAAGAACAAGCATAATTCGAATATATATATAGTTGCCAGAATGCATTCACAAGAATTCTGGACGAATGCTGAAAGAAAATTTTAAAAATAGTCGATTAAAAATTTATATCAGGACCAACTAATATTTGATTTATTTTCATTCTTTAAATTGATGAATAATTAACTAGTTAATTTAATTGTTTCAACATATTCATTGAAACCTTTCTTTTACTTTAGTAATTGTTAACAAAATTTGAAGTAGCTATATAACAACTGATAATTTATGGAGAAAACGGCTGTTTTTAAAAAATCGTTTGCTTCAATTGATATTCCCATTTTAATTAGAAACGTTTCAGATAAGAAAAAAAATTGTGTATTATAATTTTTATACAATAGTAGTTTTTACATTAGAAATATTAGACATGAAAGCATTTTAATCCAGAGCAAAGCCAGGTATATCAGTTTGTTTACCGTATAAAAAGTGGGAGTGAATGCGGCTGATGGGAGCTCATAACTTCTAAGTAATTCTTGCTGTCAAAAAACTTTCAATATAAAAGTAGTTTGTTATGATAAGGTGATAATTCCCCTAATTGAAAGTTTCTTTCTTTCTTCAATCTTAACAGAGTAATGGGGAAATGATAAATCGGGGGGGGGGATTGAATAGCGATTTTTAGCTCATAACTTCTAAGCAATTTTAGCTGACAAAAACTTTAATATAAAAGTTGTTCGTTATCATAAGGTGATAATTCGCCTAATTGAATTTTTTTCTATCTTTATTCGTAACAGAGCTATGGGGAAATGATAAAATGTGGGAGGAGAATGAAAATGGCATTTTAGCTCATTATTTCTGAAAAATTGTAGCTATCAAAAAAGTTTCAATACAAAAGTTGTTTATTATGAAGAGGCAATAATTTTAGTTATCATTCTATCTTCAATCGTAAAGGAATTATGGGAAAATGAAAATTTCAGCCCCCCACCATTTCCACCCCCTTTTAGCTGGTTAGCCCATCTACAAACTCGGCCAATATTTTCACCGACCTTGCAACATATCCCACGCCGGTTAAAATCTAATCCAAATTACTCTAGTTATCGTGTTCACAAAATAACATGGGCAAAAGCGTTATATGTATACGTCTCTACTAATACGGAAAAGAACATTTCGCCCTCTATTCTCATAAGGATTAGAGATGCAAGAATGAAAGCAGGTGGAAGAGACTGCAAATGACCAGAGCTTTCCAACAAGGGGTAACATGCATAGGTTAAAACGTACTTTAAGTTAGGGGGAAAGGAGGGGAAGGGTGGGAAAATCACGTTTCAGCTCATAACTTCTAAGCATTTGTTGCTATCGAAAAAGTGTAAGTACAAAAATTGTTTGTTATGATAAGGCGATAATTCGCCTGATTTGAATTTTCTTTCTATTTTCAGTTATAAAGGATTTATAGAGAAATGAAAATTTCCACTCCCTTTGAGTTGGATAGCCCATCTACGAACTCGACTGATATTTTTACTATCCTTACAATAATATATAAACTTTTTAACGAAGGGTGGTTTTGGGTTCTAGAGGTCATGATCGATGAAGATCTGCAGAAATTTTCCGAAAGTCGTGTCATGAGAACCATTGCAATAAGTAGACTTCCTGTAAGGAATCTACCTAATTAGAGGATTTTCGTAACTCTAGTCCGAAATATCGTAGTCTGATAATGTTTTATACTTGATTCGTCTGTCTTTATATTACAGTAGAACCCCGGGAATCCGAACTAATTGGGTCTGGCATTTGTTCGGATTATCCGGGAAATTCGGTAAAATACTTTTGACGTACCAAATGCAGTAGAGTATTGACTCCGGGTTCTCTGTGAAAGCGTACGGAAAGAGCTCACTGCGATTCGCACGGTACAGTGGCAAACAAGTTGAGGGTAAAAAGAAGATACCTGAGTTTGTTTCTACTAATTAAGGTGCTGTATTCATTCTTTAAAACCAATTCGAATACTTCTTTTAAGTTAGGAGTAAACATTAGCTTTGTTTCTGCTTTGTAATTGTTATTTTTTCTTCATTTTTCAGTAAACAATTTTCAGAAAATTTTTAAAAAGTGTTTGGATTATCTGGAATTTTGGATTTCCGGGGTTCAACTGTATTTTTAAAAATTTTCCTCTTCATTATAGCAACCAATAACGTGCACACAAAAATGTATTTAATATTGTCGCAACGCGCATGCGTGTAAATGCAGTGACTAAAACAAGGAAGCGCATTGTTGTAAAATATGCTTAAAAATATTTTTAAAAACGCACAACACATCAGACAGGTATATTTAGTTACCAGGCGAAATATGCGATATAAGACAGTGAATATAGTTTTGAATACTTCTGTGCATTTCGAACGAAATAAATGATGGATCCCTTGAGGGTTTGTGAAAATCTATATTTCCAATTGTGGACAAGAAAGAATGGAATATACACACCTTAACCCTCCATTATTCAGCGATTCTAGAAGATATGAAACTCTATTCTATGATATGTTTATCCGATTTTTATATTGTTTCCATTATAACTTCAATAATTAGTCCTAATAATAATGTAAAGGAATTTTCTGTAAGAAAAATTCAAGTTAGCATCACGTATCTATTAGGTATTGCCACCAACAGAGTTACTCTGGAAAAACAGTAAAAAGTATACTAGTTAATTAACGTCCAGTCAAGTCAGTTTTTCAACAAACGAAAAATCTTAAGCGACGTAATTCATCGTCAACTTAGAAAACCTCCACATTTAAACAGCTTTTTCTTGTATATCTGCTCACTTTTAAGTTTTATTTTGATATTTATAACCGATACAACATGGCATGGCTATGCTTTCCATAGTTTATGCGTCATAGTTTTAACATCTGCTTTTTGTAACAGATTTTTTATTAGCTTTTTTATATCGTAACTTATTATTGCTTTTGTGGATAACTTATTTCCTATTATATTTATTCATTTTTAACTTTCTGTGGCGCCATTATTTTGAAATCAGAGTGTTGCTCTTTAACGTAATTTACTAGAGTAAAAATTTTCAAAGAGGAATTTTTGCTGAATCTTTGTTAGAATTAACTTTTTTTTCCCTCTGAAAGTACATTTGTATTATTTCAGAAAAATCGGTTTACTTTCATAAAATCTGTTGTTCATAAAAATTTAGTAGTAAATATAATACAATAGTTAATTCGGTCTTAAGGAAACTAACGCTAACTTTCTCCGTTTTTCGTGGCGCCATCTATTGGTGCAAAACGGTTTGTCTTATAACTTCTTATTAAAGAACTGGGATAAAGTTGGACGAAATGAAACCTAGACTAGTGAATAAAAGCATTTGAGCTTATCTCAGTAGAAACCCATGTGATTCTAATTGGAATAACTATCAAAGTACAGGATAATATTATAGATTATTCAAAAATATATGTGAAAATGTCATCGTTAATATTTGTGCATTCCTTTTAACTTATTTCTTAAAACTGAAAGAAGAGTTGTTAATGTTTTTATATTTTGTAGCCACGTGCAGAGACCAAGAAAAACAGACATTCTTCCTGATAGCATTTGTGGAATTAATTTCAGCAATGTGCATTCTAATTGATTTTATGAAAGCAGTAAATTACAAACATTCTATATCTAAGTCTACGGCTGGTGATTCATCAAATTAAACAAACATTTTAAAGTATTTTTTAAGGTTTAAAGCTTATCAAAAAAAAAATAATAATAATAATAATAATAATAAGCTTCTCGTATCAAATGATTATAGAAAGAAAAAGATAGATTTTTTAAAAATTGAATTACGTTTCGGTCTTATGAACGGGAATAAAAAACACAGCACTGTGTTATTAAAATGTTCTACGGAATAAAAAAAATAAAAAAAAGAGTCAATTTTTAACTTGTAATAAGATTTTTCCAACGAAATCCTGAAACAAAATATTTTTATGTAACATATTAGTATTTTTAACATCTTTAAAGTTAACCTTTTTTAACGATGCTTAATTTTTAAACATAAACGCAGGGAAGCGTTATCCAGTGGGCTATGGCGCGGGGAACCATCGATTCAAAGGTACCTGAAAATGTACTATACTGATTGTGTTTTAATTTTGAACCGAAAAATTTATTTAATTTTAATTTTAAATATGTTAAAAGTTTATTAAAAAAAGAGTAGGGCTTGTAACTACACAGCTATCGATTTTGTAACATTTCATAAACATGTCAGTTCAAAAAATATTCATAAAGAGACAATTAGTGAGAAATCCGAGAAGAAGAATTTTGCGTCTAATAGAAGTTATCTACATTATGAAAGCTGGCTTGAATCTTATTTTGAAAAGGCGCCAGTTTGCAGAATTTTAAGGCGTTTATCACATAGAACAGGTGACATTTTTACTCTCTCGTATACGAAGTGTACAAAGAGAAAGTATTGAAGTTTGAATTCGAGATTTTGACGAATCTCCACGGTTTAGACCTCCCTGAATCCGAAAAACACAATTTTGGAATTATGTCTACCTGTGTGTCTGTATGTCTGTCTGTGAACACGATAACTCGAAAACTATTACATCTAGAGTGATGTAGTGTGTGATCTTTACACATAATTTGTAGGTTTCTTTCAAATTTTGGACAAAATCCGTCCACGGGAAGTCTGTCTGTCCGCGTTCATGTAAACGCGATAACTCAAAAAGATGGCTAAAATTTGGTACGCAGTTTTGCCATCAGAAATGTATTTCCGTATAAAAGTTTGGGTCAAATCCGTCAAAGGGTTGACTGTCTGTCGGACTGTATAATCGCATACTTGTAAAAATCATATCTCCTAAACCCTTTGACTTAGATAAATAAAAATTGGTATGAAGGTTGCTAACATTACTTATAGATCTGTGCCCAAATTTATTTTCAATCGGTTAAAAAAAGGGCGTTCAAATTGCCTATTCAGTTTTTTTACTTGCGTACTGGAAGTAATCTCTGCGCATGCGCAAGCTATTCAGGGATAGCGAACGATGTCATTTTCTCCTGTTTTCTCTTCGCTCTCGCACGCTCTCGCCGTTAGCTGAGCTTGCTAGAGTGCGGTAGAAAATAAATATTGCTAAGTTTTAATCCATACTCATCTCTTTGAATTTGATTCTTCACCTAAATATTTTATAATCACTATAATCTACAATGAAAAACCTTCTGATAGTCATTGGGTTCTGGGTTACAGTAGATTCGAATTTTTTATCCAAGCAGGAGGAGGGGAAGGGACAAATTTTTGAGAAGTATACGAGAAAGTTTAGGATAGGCCACTCCCGCTGATTTGCTTCTCAATTATTGTATTGGGTAGATATTTTCGTTGCGCCATAGACTCTCTTGAACTGGAAATTCACGAGTAGTCCAATCCATTCCATTTGGCCCAAAGACCGGTTTATTTTCCACCCATTCAAGTCGATAGATATAGGCAGATCATTAACGGATGCTTCAAAGTGCACTACCGTCGTTTCGATCTCCCCTACTCCTCCCACCAGACTGACTCCCACCCCCACAAGGGGGATTTCTGCGTTTTAGAGAGAGCAACCTCCCCTTCCCGCCCTGATTTTTCCAGTGCACTTTCCTCCTCCACTCGATAACACGGGTGATTGATCGTCCGCCTCGAAGAATCATATTTCATTAGGTGTTGCCTTCCTGTGTTTCAAAAAAATTGGAGTGGAACACCGGTGAATGTGCCGCTTTATTATTAGCTGCAGTTCTGATAGGTCGCCAAATTAATCTATCTCAGAGTCTTCAAATTTGTTAAGACGGCCGTGATTAAACGCACTTCTACTTTACTTCAAAGATAAAGACACTTTAACTTAAAGCATCGCGCGAATCTTTAGTTTTTCTCGAGCCCCGTTTTTTGGCAAATCCCCTTTTCGACTGTATTTAAAGTTCGGATGCATTTGTGATCTTCCCTTTTCTTCTTTGACTCTTCATGTGGTAGGCGTGCTGCGTCTCCTAATATTTGGTCATTGATTGGATATATGGAACGTATTTCCCGCTACTTATTCCGCAGTGAAGTAATGAAAGGAATGTTGGAAGGTTCGTTTGTTAACACCTGACTGGATTTGAGGGTGGGGGACATTCCCTTTAACCTTTGTGGTGCAGGCACACACTTTCTTCTTTAAAACCCTTTCCAGCATCGTGGTTGCAAAAGAGGACACTAACTTTAAAATTTTCTAAAAAAATCGCTTTCCACTTTGAAACCCGGAAAATTGCAGAAAAAGGCAGCTGATAGTTCTCTTTTTAGAATGTAGATGGCAGCACAATGAAATTTCACTTTTAATTCGGAAAAATTATGGATTTAAATGTCCAAATTTCTTGGCTCAGAGATAGGAATTTTTTTGAGCTCTTGAAGTTTACAATTTTAATAAATTCACTCGACAATTTTCCTCCATAATTCTTAAAGTGTTAATTTATGATTTTGTGTAAGATTAAACATTATTTTTTGACCCTATCAAGATGGCTGTGTCCAAAGGGGTCCGAGGGGGATGACCCCAAAGGGGGTCGACTCCCCTCAAATTAGGTAATTTTTAAAAAAATTGTCGATTCTATGTCTTGAGAATAAACTAAACCCATTCATGATGTTTTTTTCATCATATTTCAAAAACTTTAATGCCTTGCTCTGGAAAGGGTTAAGTGAGAAAGTCAGTTCACTCTACAATGCTCCAACGTAAGGTGCCAACCTTTTTCCAGGGCACAGTTGGAGTTTTTTGTAAGTAAAGGTCTCAGGTGGTCTGATTTCTTTCGAGACAGGATCCCATGCAGTGAGACGTCCCTGTTAGCACAAGATATTTTACGACATCTCCACGATGTTGCGACGACATTCTGAATGTCGTACAGCATCGTAAAAATATTGTATAAATATTGTAGAGCATCTTGTGCTAATAGGGGTGGGTCGTGGGTGTGAACTCATGAAGATAGAGGCCCAACTTATATTGATGTAACCATGTGTATTTGGTGAGTTTGAGTAATTTTGAGTGTGTAATGTAAAATATAACTACTGCATCATACATTCATGTCAGCAAGAAAATAAACATTTTGAATCTCAGGCAGAGAGTAATATATCCAATTATCTGAATGATTATGGTTGCTATGTTTTAATTATTTTTATCAGCATGTTTCAATTCAACTAACATGCAGCTGGATGTAAAATGTACCACGTAGTTTTAATGCGGAAATCAAATGCATATTTTGCATGAGTGTAATAAGACACTGTTGGCACTGACAACGTGCAGTTAGATGCTAGATGACACGGGCATTTACTTGACTCCGTTAGGGACGTTCATGATGAATCATGGCGTTCAGACAATGAACAGAACAGGTGCAAGGGTACTAAAAGCACAAGGATTAAATGTCTATCACAATTTGAAGTTTAAAATTACTTTGTTAAGGAAACCATGAATATCAAATTAAGAATGAGATTCAATTGAAATTAAACACAATCAGTATTCCCGGCGAACAGGATGGTCGCCGAAGGCGGCTAGTATTACATACATTTACAGAAATCAAGATCATACAGAAGGAAGTCAATTATTATTTTGAATCCATTTCAAATAGTTCTTAGCCCTTGAAAAAGTGGACTAGGATGAATTCCTTGTTTGTTTTTGGTTATTTTCGTTTAACTCTGAGTTTATTATTATTATTATTATTCTTTCTTTTGTATGATCTTGATTTCTATTGTTTTCTGTTTCTTGTTTTGTTGCTGCAATTGCGCGCTACTTGAACATTATATTCATTTTTTCTATTTCTTTTCTAAATTTCACTCTATAAATTGTATTGTTTATAAATAAAAATATTTTTGGTTTTTATGTTGTTCTAGTATTATTTTTTAGTTAAGATTCTTTTTTTAAATTTATTCTATTTTTTTCTGATGATTATTTTTAAGCTCTATACATTTACATAGAGGGCCAAATGTATCTCATAACGAATATTTTGCACCCTTTTATATACTTAATAAATAACAATCAAGCTTAGATGGGAAACGCGGAAAACCAGGATTTTAATTTTTTTTTCTTTCTTCTGCACGAATTGAAGCCGCAGTGACCGAGTGGTAAAGTCTTGGCGTGGGGGACGGATTGTTCCTTGTTCGAGACCCAATTCCACTGAAGATCCCCTTGTATGGGGCCTGTTGCACGTTAAATCATACGTAGGAGTCAAGCGTCCTCCCATTGGTGTTGTGAGGAAGTTTGGTGAGGGGGTACCAACTCAGGTGTCGTCCTCATCATCTGACCACGGTTCAAAATGACGATGTCCGTTCCAAAATAGGCATCGTGTTGCTTCAAAACGGGGCGTTAATAAAACTAACTAAACTAACAAACTTCGGATTTAATGACGCAAGAGCCAGTGTGTAGGCAATACTACGCCAAACAAGTCTTTACATGCCTCTAAGCCTATTCTCAATCCTACCTCTAACCGTCCCCCACGGAAAGAAGTTTTTTTTCAAATCATACGTAGTGGCCAAATGCCGTCACTTCTGTGTGGTGGACCATAACCCACATCCACCGGCTCACCCATAGGGTTTAGAGTCCACAAGACTGGACGGGCTTTGGTGTGGGAAAGGGGATGCCTGCTGAGGTGTCGTCCTCGTCATCTGACCGCGGTTCAAAATGACGAGGTCCGTCCCAAAATGGCCCTCGTGGGGTGCATCTGCACATCTGGAACGCATCTGGGAATGCAATTAAAATTCCATTCCCACCTGCGTGTGGTTTGTTGAATAATTACGTTGCAGTATGAATGCAATCACTTGAAAACGCAAGAAGCCATGTAGTATTCTAAATGTTAACCAAACTTTTACTGAGAAATACGCAGATTTTACCTGCAAATATGGCTTAAAATGATATTATGGTAAGAATTTTTAAACTCTGGATATATTTAAGATTATATACTGGTCTTACTGAAACTAAAGTAATATATTCAACAAATTTATAAAATATATCATTTTATTTCTCACGTCTTTTAAAACATTTTTTCTTCCGCTTTGGGGTCACCCCGGACTTTGGCACTACGGACAGTTGTCTGGCTTGCCCGGGCCTCGGGCCAGTATGATAATGAAACACGAAACGCAACAAAGGCGTAGGCAGCTGAACTCTGATACCTAATATCATAGTAGAGTATCAGAATTAGTTCTTTAATAGAGCGCTATATTAACCCTCTGACACCGAGCGAGGCGGTCCAGGGCGGTCTAAAAATTTACCCTTAACAGCGACAAAGGCCGGTCTGAGGCGACCGGCTTCTTTTGAGGGGAGGTGAGGTTCTGAGATCGCTTAGGAGATAAGCTCGGTAGGATGTCCAATCATCATTGCGCATTTCCGTGCGCCTTAAGGGAAGGTTATAGCAGGGAGTGGGATAAATGACCACCCAGGTTCGGAAAGTCCAATTCATGTCGCTTCCTCCCAATAACTCCCGGTTTTAAAGGGGCTAGAAGAAAAAAGTCGCCTCGGGATTAAAGAGTTAAAGAATATAGGGGCTCAAATTCCTAGTTATGATTTTGATGGTGAGCTAAACTACTATAGCCCAGGGCGCTGAAATTTGTTAAGACGGCACTGTTTGAGCCTTAGGAAAGTACGACAATTCATTGATCCTTATTTTAAAGACTAAAACTCTTCAGTATTTACTTGAGCAGTGATTATCGTTCATTTTTTTCAAAATCATCCGTCAGTTTTCCAAATCACTACCTACAATCTTCACCACTTTTCTTTGTCGTTTCCTACGGCTAACAAGGGACATAGAATCATTCTGATCGTACAAAAGCCCTTGAAGAAACCTTTGGAAACTACCATCTGTTGATAGACATCAGGATAAATATGGAAACCAGTTACGGCTTTCACGCACTTTATTGAAGAGTCCTCAGTCAATCAAAAGCGCTTTCTGTAACTTTCAGTGACGTTTTCGGTGTTCTCTCTGAAGCCTTTCATCAGCTGTCTGAAAAGATGAACCGAAGCGTGGAGGTTCGCTTGCCGGCTTCATTGTTCGCAGTTGCGAATGAATTTTTATTACAAAGGAATGTTGGGCGAAGCACTTCTTCACACTGCCGTTTCTCTAGGCACTTGCATTTTTCACATACCAAGGTGTCACGAATCGAATTCTTCTGAGAAATTATTGCGTTTTTCGAAACATGGAATATGTTTTATTGATGGATCAACTAACCGAAAATATCACGCAAAAGTGTGTAAAATTAGTCTTGTTGTTATGGTATTGATGCATAACATAACACCATTCCATGCTCCTGCAACTATAACCATAAGGTTATTTAAGCAGTGTCGCGGTTTTGAAGTGGAAGAAAAATCACAACAGCAGAGGGGGTGACCTCTCTTAAAACTTGACAAATATCTACGCCGCTGCCTAACAGAAAAACGCAACATGTTTATAGGAGCTATTCCATTAGGAAGGATTGATACTGTGCTATACATTATAAAAAGAGTAAAATAAAACTTTGAAAAAACACAAAATTACACAGCTATACGTGAAATAACTGGACAATAATAAAAACTAAATGCAATGGAAAAACTATGCGAAGAGTAAAAAAGGCATTCAAAAACAAAAAAAGAAAGGAAAAAGATGAAAAACAATTGAATACAATAAAAAATAACATAAAAATGTACACAAAAACAGAGGGCTGAGCCGCACAGAGTTTTAATAAGTTCGATTTTGAAGAAGAGTTAGCTGATGGAATTCTGTTTGAAGAAGGAGAAACACGGTGGATCTTGGAAGAAAGTCCTGAAAGCAGGGGGTCCTGGTATTGATGCAGGGGGAAAAATGCCATGTCGAACAAGGTGGATATGACAAAGATTTTTGGTGAAACTTTTGTCAGAGAAAAACATTGGAGATCAGTCGTGATAAACATTTTTTTTTTCATTGATGGGGTGTTTTTGAAATAAATTTATATATTATAAGCAAAATTGGCTTTAACTGATATTCAAATTGTTAAATAAAGGAAGACACATTTTAATGTGTATTAAAATAACAACTTAAAACAATTAGACACAAAATCGGTGGAAGCATTTGTCAAAATATAAAAGTATTTATCCATTCAATTGAAAATATGAGATGGCTACTTTTCTCCAGATTTGAACTTCCAGAAACCAAATAGGGCGCATCTGACAAATCTATGATACAAATCGAAACTTTTCTACTTTAGAAAACAGAACAGGGAAACAGCTTTAAAAGTGCTATAAAATATATGAAGCCAATCCAAGCTAAGCAACTACAGCATTTTCACTGGCGTAAGGTTTAAAATACTTTTTACTTTCTCGTATGCGAGGTATACAAAGAGAAAGTATTGTAATCGTCAAAAAATTCGAACTCGAGATTTTGACGAATCTCCACGTTTTAAACCTCCCTGAGTCCGAAACTCACAATTTTGGAACTATGTCTGTCTGTGTGTCTGTGAACACGATAACCCAAAAACTATTAAATTTGCAGGGATGAAATTTTGTATGTGGTCTTGACACATAATTTTTAGGTTTCTGTCAAATTTTGGACAAAATCCGTCCGCTGGAAGTCTGTCTGTCTGTATATCCGTGTTAATGTGAACGCGATAGCTCACAAACTTGAATAGCTAGATGGATAAAATTTGGTACACATCATCAGGAATGTAGTTCCTTATAAAATTTTCGGCCAGATCCGTCGAAGGGTTGACTGTTTGTCGGACCGTCTAATCGCATACTTGTAAAAATTATATCTCCTAAACCCTTTGACTTAGATAAATAAAAATTGGTTTGACGGTTGCTAACATTAATTATAGATTTGTGCCCAAATTTCGTTTCAATTGGTTAAAAAAAAGGCGTTCAAATTGCATATTAAACTTTTTTACTTGTGTACTGGAAGTCATCTCTGAGCATGCGCAAGCTATTCAGCGATAGCGAACGAGGTCATTTTCTCATGTTTTGTTTCCGCTGGCGTACGCCCTCGCATTAGCGGTGCTTGCTAGAGTGTGATAGAAAATAAATATTGCTCAGTTTTAATACATACGCATCTCTTTGAGTTTGATTCTTCACCTAAATATATCGCTACAATCTACAATGAAAAACCTTCTGATAGTCATTGCATTCTGGGTTAGAGTAGGTTCGAATTTTTTATCCACGCAGGGGGAGGGGAAATGACAATTTTTTGAGAAGTATACGAGGAAGTTTAGTGTAGGCTACTCCCGCTGGTTATATAAACTTTGCATCATATTTGTCTTTAAATAGCAGTTTTAAAGCGCTGACAATTTTGTTTAACGCCAATCTGAATCGCTGCAATGCCTACAACTTTCTAAATCTTAATTGTATTGAAACAGGATTTTTATATAAGCTGCCTTAGATATCTGGCTTCGACGTTATGAAAGAAAATTTACACATTGATTCGCGCATGCGCAATTAAAATGTATTTACTACAAATACTCATAATTTCCTCAGGCATACAAGTCATTTACTTCAAATTTTAAAACAATGTTTCCCTAATATATTGTCGAGTATTCTGTAAGTTTTGCTGCAAACTCTGCATGTTATAAGAAAAAAAACATGCGAAAAATTTTGGATGTTTTAAAGAAGCCTTTATATCTTTCCGAATATTCATGCAATTTTACGAAAAGGCGTATAAGCAATGTGCATTAGAAGCAAAACGATTGTTGAAAGTTTCAAAATACTATCAGCTTCCTGTGAAACGAGGTGAGCCCAAGTTATTTTCTTCTTCGTCAATTTGCAGACGGTCCCCTAAATGTCCTCGTGACAAAATCTTAACTGTAAAATGTGAGTTCCTACGATTCTTCACAATTGATTGTGAACCAGTGCATTCAAATTAGATCCAAATGTTTCGTATTTTACCAATCTTGCAATACTTTTTGGCCAGTAGTGTATATTTATTGCAGTATTATTTGAAAATCTTTACTTGAGTCCTTGGCTCTCCAAGTAATTTTATTTTTTACAAAGTAAATACTCTAAACATAACCAAAAGAA
Source organism: Araneus ventricosus (assembly GCA_013235015.1). NCBI lineage: Eukaryota > Metazoa > Arthropoda > Arachnida > Araneae > Araneidae > Araneus > Araneus ventricosus. The sequence goes on from BGPR01012016.1 coordinate 41,002, forward strand.
AGAGAAAAAACTGACTACAGTAGAACCTCGCGAATCAGAACTAACTGGGGCTGTCTTCTGTTCGGATTCCGGGAAGTTCGGATTATTCGGAAAATTCTGTAAAATACTCTTTATATACCAAATGCAGTAGAGCAGTGGTTCCCAACCCATGGGCCGCGGTCCACTTGTGGGCCTCGGATAGCGTATTAATGGGCCGCGAAATGCTAGCCAAGAGTCGAAGTCAGGGGAGCTTCAAGAGTCTTCTCTTGTTTCTTGCTTTATAAAACAACATATTTTTATTCCTTTCACAGTAAGCTTCACTAATTACTAGCATATAAGGACATCTAATATACAGGATGTCCACACTTTTCGTGGTCCAATAGCTAATTTCTAAACTGTTAGAGATAGACATATAATACTAATTGGAAAAATGCTTTCAATAAAGGGAAGAATTTTATTTTATGTTTTTTGAGTCACTAAATAAATTTCTGAAAAAATTACGAATTCTAACTTTTTATACGGTTCCCCTGTCCTATCAGACATATTTAGTAAAATATTTTATCAACGATAATCGATATGGAGTTATCGATATCGATATGGATAAACGATATGGAGCTTTGAATATCAACGATATTCAAAGCTCCATAACTCTGTCAGTTTTAGTCGCAAAAGTGTGGGACTTTTTTTTTGTTTAATATGTTAGAGTGTCAAAAATATTTTGCTAAATATGATCGACAATCTAACATTTTAAACAAAAAAAGTCCCACACTTCAGCGACTAAAACTGAGCGAGTTATGGACCTTTGAATTTCATGATTTTTAACCAATCAGCGGCCTCGTCGAGCAACTGCTGCGCATTGATTGGTGAATCGTCTGCAAGACGGCTATAGAAATGGTGTAAAGTGTTCTAAGTCAACGATATTCAAAGCTCCGTAACTCGGTCAGTTTTAGACGCAAAATAGTGGGACTTTTTTTTTGTTTAAAATGTTAGAGTGTCAAAAATATTTTACTAAATATGATTGATGGAACCGGGGGACTGCATAAAAAGTTACATTTCGTAACTTTTCAGGAATATATTTATTCACTCAAAAAACATATATTATAATTCTTCCCTTCATTTAAAGAATTTTTCCAATTGAAACTATATGTCTATCTCTAACGGTTTAGAAATTAGCTATTGGACCACGATAAGTGTGGACACCCTGTATATACGTATATATAAATTTATGTGTTTGTATTTTTTTACTTGTATATTTAGTTAGTGGGCCTCAAAGTATTTTTTCACACAACAGGTGGTCCGCACAACCAAAAAGGTTGTGAACCACTGCAGTAGAGTATTGACTTTGGGTACTCGGTGAAAAGAGCACGGAAAGAACTAGCTGCGATTCACAGATTCAGTTCCTTACGTCAACAGAAGATAACCGATTTTGTTTCTACTCATTAAATTGCTGTATTCATTTTAAATACCAATCAAATGTTTCTTTTAAGTTAGGAATAAACACTAGCTTTGTTTCTGTAATTGTTATTTTCCTTCATTTTTTAATGAAAGTTTTTCATAAAATTTTAAAAAGATGTTCGGATTGCCGAGGTTCTACTTTAAATTCAAACATTTACATTTCAACAAAACAGACGCGCACGAAAAGTTGCCTTGTTTACAACAGCCGTAGAATCTAGGATAAATATTTATTACAATAAATATACAGGGAAAGTATTTACAGTTTCCATGAAATGGTTCAATATATTTAACCCGGTCATCAGTTACGAAAGAATATTCCAATGCTGAGTGACCGCGGTCACACGTGTGGACAGTCTTTGCCCGCATTCATCCGTGCCCACGGTTCATCTCGGGTACCGTTCTGGTTAAAAATCAAGTCTGGATCAATCCCAGAATTCCCACGCGTACTTTCACAATGTGTCGACGTGCGTCGTCGAGACAAAAGTCACTAAGCCTAAAACTATAGTTTCGAGTAGGGATGTAGAATAGTGATTTGGCCGAATAGCCAAATACCGAATATTCGGCCAAAATTCAGGCCGAATACCGAATATCCGGTGGCTGAATACTAAATTTTTAAAAGCATTTTACTTTTAGATTGTAAATGAAATATTTTTCTAATTTTAAATGAAAAAAATTTAGGATAAATGAAATTGATTTTTTATTATTTGTATATTCAAAAAATGTTAATATCTTTATGTATATTTGTAATATTTTAAATAATGAGAAACCCTAATCATTTTGGGATTGCCTCAGAGAAATAAAAGTCATCGTTGCAGAACATGGTAATGGCAAACACAGGAGAAAACTGAATGGATAAATTAAAATTATTAGAAGTAATTTCTATTTTGATAAAGAGATTCTAATAGGTAGGATGTACTGTCCACTTAATTGGTGGAAAAAAATGCGGAAAAATTTCCAAGGTTCGCAAATTTAGTAAGAAAAAATCTTTCAGCATCTGCAAGCATTATATAGTGACCATTTATTTTCTGAAGCTGGTAAAATATATGAAACCATATGGAGCAGACTTCTATAAATGATATGTAACATTATGTAATATTCTTATATAATATTCTTATGTAATTCATTCAATTCTGATTCTTCATTATGTAATATTCTTATCAACTATGCAACTTAAAATTGGATAAATGTTAGATTTTTTATAATAAATGTAAAGGAATGTAATCTTGCAATATTCTTTATTAAATATATTTAACACAACTTTTATAAAAACATTTTATCCTGAATTTATTCTGTCGAATATCTGTTTAGTATTCGGCCAGACAGAATATCCAGGGAAGGACAGAATATTGAATATTCGTTACATGTCTATTTGGTATCATATGCGTATGAAAGCAAACGGAACAGACTTCCTCCTGAAAATTCTGAACAATTATTGTTCTTGCATCATAATTTCAGACTTTCCAATGATAACTTATATGTAATTATAAATACCCTGCATTATGCAACTTCAAATTAGGTATATGTTAGAAGATTTTTTGATAATAAATGTTCTGAAATGTAATATTGCAATATTTTTGTTAAATGAGTAAATTAAAAGCACATTTAAAAATATTATTCTGAATACATTCAGCCGAATATCTGCTTAATATTCGGCCAGCCGATTATTAATGAATATTCGGCCGAATAGTTGCCGACTATTCATTACATCCCTAGTTTCAAGATGTGATTAGTTTAAATTTGATTAATTTTGAGTTGTTATGATAAATAATCACAAAAATATTTTACAGATTTCTAGCTCCAACGGTTAATTTCTTGATGTTAAGATAACAGATTTCTATTACGAAATAATTAATTGTAAATTCTAATTGACTACAGCATTCGGTCAAAATATTTTTGTGTATTTAGTGACTTCGGCCTGAACGACGACGTCATCAACCATATCTGGTCATTTGACCGCCATTGTCCATCTGCACGTTTGTAAAGGTGGGTTTACATGAGGCCAATATTGTCGGGATAATAGCATGTTAGTGTTGTCGGTTAGCTGAAAAATATTTCGCTTCTGTCAGAAATTGTGAACTTTTGGGTACTGACTCTGTATCATTTTCTGACTTAAAAACAGCCGAGACCTCAAGATTTAGAGTCATAGTTGACCAGTAATGACGTCATCAAAATGATGGCCATAAAAATTTTTTTCCTCCAAAATTATGTTCTTGTTTTTAATTATTTATCTCGTATTCTGTTATATTTGATTATTATTTGATCCAAAAGGTTAAATATTGCTGTTAAGAATCTAACAGGGCAATTCGAGAATTATTGTGCAATATGGTTGGTCAGTAATGATGTCATCAAAATGATGGTCAAACGAAAGACTGTTTTCGAATTTAATATTATTTACGATCTGTGTCGAAGAAACACGAGGGCTATTTGGTGGCAGATCTCATAATTATAAACCTGGTCAGGCAACGAGGAGATGACACCTGAGCTGGCATCCCCGTCTCCGAAATTCCGCGCCACATTAGCGAGATAGTGAGGTCGGTTATCTGAAAAAAATTTCACTTCAGTCAGAAAACATGCCCTTTAAGGTATAATTACGTGAAGTTACTATACGATTTAATGAATGCAAAATACATGAGACCCCAAGTTTTAGAGCCCCGTTGATCGGTAACGAAGTCGTCAAAATGAGGGTTAGTGACATTTTTTTTTTTCAAAATTATGTTCTTGCTTTTTTGTTATATATCTTGAATTCTGTTATATTTCATTATTATCTTATCCAAAAGGTTAAATATAGTAATTGAGAGCTTAACAGGGACAATTCGTGCATCACTGTTTATTACCGTTGTTCAGTAATGACGTCATCAAAATGATAATCAAATGAAAAATTGTTTTCGATTTAAGCTTGGTATTATTTAGTCTTGTTTTGATGCAGAACGAGATCAATTTTGGACAGACCTCATACTTTTGAGCCGTAATCAGATGACAAGGACGACGCCTGAACCGGCATCCCCTTCTCCAAACTTCCGCGACATATCAACCAACAATCCTGACGTCAGATTTGGCGCGCACCAGGCACACATACAAGCAACATATATTAGACAAGGCGGAACAGGGTTGCGATCATGGAACCCTCCGTTTCTGCAGCTGAGATCTTTCCACCAGACCACCGCGACTCGAAATGTTTTTCCAAGTTCTTGTTTTAGGTTATTTATTTTGTAAATTGTAATATTCTAATGTTCTGCAATTTAAAAAAGATTAAATAGGGCATTTAAATACTACATCTGACATTCAGGTAACTGAGAACTTGAATTTTATACAATGAAGCAGAGTTATAAACATTAAGTTACTGATATCCTACATTAATATTTTACTGTTGGGAATGATAGTAGAACATCCATCATTACAAATAATTTCTTTAACTACCTATGATGGCTCTTCTTTCAGTGCAAGTAATGGCCTCCATACGGTTTAAAATCATCAACAGTGGAGAATTTTGTTTAAAGGAACAGCACCTTATCTCATTTGCCGCCTTCCATTCCAAATCGGATTGCAGGCGTACAGCAATTAAAAATCACTTTACGTTGTTTCCCTTTATCAATGAAGAGATTACATCTCCAGGTATAGTTAAACATCTAATGAATGTAAGCATCGCTGCAACAAACTATAAGGTAAATCAGAAGCAAACAGAAGTAATCATTGCAGATCAGCAAGTTTACACCAAAGCGACACAGATTCAATGGCGTTTATCAAATACACACAGTGAAGACAAAAATATAATCATGAAGAAAGTCTTACTAGTGAGAATGATGGTTTTAAATGTGCTCAATAAGCCTTTATGTAAAAGGGAGGTGGTGACAGAATTTCTTCAGTCTGGTATTACTGGTGCAGGAGTAGCTAAATCATGCTTGACATCTTCACATATTACGAGAGCTAGATATGCTTATGAACTAACTCTAGTAGTATTCTATTGCCTTCAAAAACAGGCATACAAGAAATACTTTCAATACATATTCGATAATGAG
>BGPR01012017.1:0-40730 GCA_013235015.1 Araneus ventricosus
GGAACGTAAAAAGTATCATAAAACGTTAAAAAAAATACTTACTATCGATCCTTATGATGAAAAATTTAATTTAAATTTTTCCAAGAATATGGGGATTCTCTTCTAATACACATTTCATGAAAATATTTGTTTATACAACACAACCCTCCTTCTTTTAAAAGGGTTTCTTATCTTGGTGTTGTTAGCTTACTGCAGTTAGCGATTCATATAGTTTTATTCTTTTGATCATATGTATAAGGAAGAAATTTCTTTTACGCGATATTGGTCGCAAAATTCTGTATTTTCAAACCGAGTAGCTAATTAAAATAAACATTCAGCTATGCTTGAAACGGACAGAATCAAATGAAGCAATCTGTCTTCACATTAATTAACTAGAAGAGTTCAAAATCAGATACATCTGCCGTGATGCAACTTTTGATCATCCTTTCACTCTTCATAGAGTTTCGAAGCCCAGACATAAAGAAAGGTTTGTTCCGTCTTATCCGATGACATGTGCTTGCCTCGACTACGAACCGAAACTCTGAAAGGGATATTGTTGAAGTTAATCTGTCCCTCTTGCTACTTCGAGCAGATACTGTTACGATGATGAGCCGAACAGTCAGACTAGAAGTAGTTCTCATTTCTTTTCTAGCCTGCGCGTTTTTGCATTATGCCGAGGGTAAGTCATTTTCTCTAACAACCAGTCTCTCCAAATCAAAAAAGCATTTACATTTATTTTGTGTTTCCATTACCATTGATTGCACAATTTGTGGTTCGGTCTGTATTCATGAAAAATTCTCTTTTGCTTGGTAATCGCAGAGTTGATTTCAGGCCGGAGTTGGACTCCGAATCTTTGCTTTATATGCTTATCTTCACTATTGTAGTTAGGAACTTTTGCGTTTGAGTTTCTGACACCTTTTTCGGATCTGTTTGAAATATAAGATGAAAACAAAATCTTTAGCTTGTTCTTTCTAGGTCTGGTAGAAAGTTTTCTTAAATAAATTTTCGTTTTCATTCCTTCGCAAAATTAGAGAACTAAAATCTATTTTTGATTCATTTTTCAGAAATCTCAGAGCAAAATTAATTAAAGCTTTGATTCTTATTATTTTTAGGTGAAAAGTCAGAAGTGCATCTTCTCATAGTTTGAATTTGCCTACTCTAACTCTGTATGGAATCACCCACGCAATGAAAATAATTAAGGATAAAATTAGCAATAAATTAAAGCACATCTATTAGTAATTCTGCACATATCATAGAGCTCAAACAATCTGGAATGTGGAGTGCAAAGATTTATTTTTCTCATTACCAGGTGATTTCCCCTCGCTTATTGTGTTTCGCACATAACGTGCTCTTTCTTTCAGTATGTGGCATATGCCTAGAAGAATTTCACTATTGTTTCTCTTGTAGACGTAGAAGAGTATCTTATTAAGACGGTTTCCTGTGCATTCGGTACCATGAACTATTAGAATAAGCAAAATTTTCTCCACGATGTAGAGTCGAAATATAGAAAGTGTATATTTCTTTGTGTATCGTAATTGTTTCATTTTGCGAAATAAAACAAAAGCATTGATAAGTATCATATGCATTTCATACAGAAACATTTTCCGGAAACTTTTTTAAAAATGTACTTTTGAAAAACGTTTTTTTTTTCTATAAAGAAAACCATATAACAATATAAAGTTATTCTTAATGTATTATTTGCGTGTTTGAGATACATAATCACAAATTATAGAAGCAAATAATACTCAATGGGCCTAATAAGTGCTTCAGGATAAGAGAAAAAATTATTTATTTTGACTTCAGCTGGGAAAAAAAATCCGCACTTTGTAAATTAAATGGAATGCTATAGACTATTGCATCTAAAATGTAGCGCAAAATGTTTAAGTGTATAAATAATTAGATTTTTTGACTTAACAAAACAGATGAAAAAATGATAATAATTGTCAAATAAGAGGTAAGATTATAATTGACAAATAAGGGGATTTGCTAATAAATTTTGAATAAATTTTTTTAATATTTAGTACCACTAGTCGAAAGAATGAAAATTTTCCACAAAAATGATTAAAATTGATATTAAATGGCCATGATCAAATGAGCAGGTTCTTTTTGATTATCTCACAATTTTGTCAATGAGCTAAAGCGTTCACTTCAGCGGTGAAAAGTGAGTATGAACATATTCGGTAAAAAAAAATGTTTATAGCACTTATTTAACAAAAAAAATATTTTAAATTTGAAATAATTTAAATAAAGCATTGTTCAATTAGAGCTTTTAAAATCTTTTAAAGAAAAAAATAAAGCTTTGAATAATACTAATCGAAATATTTTGATTTACAACACGGAATTCTCAACTTAATATGTTATTAAGTTTGCCATTCTTTTACATTAGATGAATTAATATAAAACCGTTCATAAATTATAATTAAAACTGATATCGATAATCAAAATAGTACACAATAATTTGGAAAATTCAAATATATGCATAAAATTTCGTTTTGTTGCGTGATTATCTAAATAATTTTGAGATCCTTCATTTTTAAGCAGCTTTCTGATGCATGAAAATAATTTTCGCTTGAAATCACTGACCCATTCATATCTTTAAAACATAACATGTTCATTGAAGTATTCGGATGAAACAGGAAAATTTGTAAATATATTGCTGTTAAGGTAAATTCTGTCAGACGAATTTCGCTTAGTTGCATGAATGCATTTTGTCAGCTTGATTTTATTTTAGATAAGAGAAATTCTCAAATTTATTTGTGAAAATAATCCGCTTCCATTTAAGAGCCTTTCTCATACATAGCAAAAGATTTTATTTAATGAACTAGTAGAGCAGTATTTGTATGTCTGCTAGATGTCGCAAAATATTAAAGTTTGAGGAAGAAAATAAGAAAAAAATTCAAAGCCTTTATTGAATCCTTTCAAAAATTAAAGTTTTTGGGGAGAATCCAGTCTCTGTCTTTTGAAAACACATTGCATCAAAGTAATGATGAAAATGGCTAATGATAAAGAAAATTATGTTTTTCTATATCTATAATTGAATGTTGGAAATTATTGACTTACAATTCTTTCGTATCAAGTTACTTTCAAGTTTTATGATTACAGATTTTTAAACTGATCTAAATTTTTTACTGGCTTTTCTAAAATAGATCTGTGATCGATATCTCTTTGTATCATCGTGAATTAAGTACCACATTTTAATTTTTTAACAGTTTCATTTTCTTTGCTATCAAATAAGAAGATCCTTTCTATTTTGGAAAAGGTCTGTCGTTTTCATTAATCGAAGAAGACATAGAATACTTCAAGTGTTTATGGATTCTACGTAATTTCTGTATTGTAATTATAAGGCAAATTAATGATACAATTGATTTTATATGCCTAAAAAGGTGATAATTAGATGCATGTATGACGTACGGGTACGACTGTTAAGGCGTTAACTCTCTGTGAACGTCACAGCTCCTGAGTGATCTTCATATGGATAGTATCAGGAGTTTGGAATTCAATTTCTATGCTGCATCTACCATTCGGGATGCAATAAGTTCTTAGAATTACTCAAAGATAGGTAAGCACTATGCAAGCGTCAAGCAGGGACTAGAACTACTTTATTAACCTTCTGTAGGGCGCAATACAAATGCTAGCATGTTAGAGTGCAACTCATCTGTGAGATTAAAAGTCAAATTTTTGCCTAGGCTTAAAGAAAAGCTCAGGAAACTGAACTTATTCAGTTATGTAAAGCTATATTTGCGTATTCAAATAGCGTTTGTATATTTTCTTGCGAACTCAACTAACAAAATATACAAAAATTCAGGTGGGAGTTGACGTTTGTTTTCCAGTAAGGTTCCCTAGAAATGGCAACTGTTGTCGATAAGAACCTGAAATAATTCGACATTTTTTAAACAATCTATTGGAAGTAACGATCAATATCATTGAAATAGAGACTTGGACTCAGGTATACTAACTTGCAGGTATATGAAAAGAAATATTGAGAAAAATTTGGGAAATCAAAAATACAAACGTAATCGGGGTCAACTCATCTGACATATTAACGTGCTCCTCACGGACATCAAAAAAGCACTATAGGAAAAAACAAGGCACCATTTTGTGAGTGATAGAGAGCTAGAAAGCTAATAGATTTCTCGCGCCTTTCTCTATAAAACTCGCACTTAGACACACAAAAATATATAAACTTCATCTCACAGATTAAATGCGCCCAAAGGAAGTTTAATGACGCAGTTAAGTGATTGTTCTCATATATACTTTCTTACCATCGAGAGACGCCTGTTACAGAGTGACAAGTTTGAAGACAGCCCCAGGAAGAACCATCTTAATCAATTGATTCAATGATTCCCGGACTTCATTTTAATAGAAATCGGTTTCTCTTCTTAATTTGTTCGAATAAGCGCAGTTAATCAAATGTAGTTTGCAAACAATTACCACACATTTTCATGCTACGCTTGCTCAGACAAAATACGAACTATTATATAGGTTTAAATAACTCTTCATCAAACTAATTGTGACCTCCTGTAAATTATTGATGCCATCAATTTTAAAATGTTACTGGAGTTTCTGTTACTGGCATACATGAGAAAAAAATTGTTAAAGATCTTAGCTTAGTATAATGGCTTAAACTCAAAATGTTTAAGCTTTTTATATAGGTTAAAAGGTTTTCCATCTTTCATTAACTATGAATACGAAAACGAGGACAGTTTCTAGCATACATAATGAATTTTGAATTTTATTTTTTTATTTATTTGAGAAACGTTATCTCTTCTTTGTTAATTTTACAGGTGCATGTTCTTCAGCAGGCTTTAAGTGCATGAATGGGAAATGTTTATCAGCTAGCCAGTTCTGCAATAAAAATAATGACTGCGGCGACAGCTCTGACGAGAAATATTGCGGTATGTTTCACCATCTTAAATAATACTTTTCTTCTCTTTAAACTTAATGTGAATGAAAAAATTATTCATTTTTGTAAATTTCTTTTCATCTGTATTTAATAAAAATTATTGTATATGAAACATTTTTTCAATAAAAAAATGTTTACAGGCTCAAGGAACATAACGATTTGAAATTCTTTAACTTTGACAGCTAGCTGGCTTGTTTCAATTTAGAATATGCTTACTTATGCTTATGGACACTGTAAGAATATTATAAATTTTATTCTTGTTAGGAAATAGGAATATTATAAGATATGAGACGATTAGAAAAAAAATCTTCTTAATCCTATATATATTAAACTGAAATAAGCATTTATTGTTAGTAACTTGGTGACATTCGAAAACAAAAAAAGTATGAATCATTGACCATCTTCTGTATGAAAATTTTATTAAAAATTAATAACTATGAAAGCGGTGCAAAATTAATGAGATTCTATTTCTTTATCCAACTCATGAATATGCAGGTTGTCCGCTCTAACCCTTTTCTAATAGCTAATTTCTAAACCGTTAGAGATAGACTATACTTCCACAAGGAAATAAAACTTAAAGTGACGTAATGACTTTATGTTGTTTGAGAATATAAATGTACTGATGGGGAAATTACGAAAACTTAATTTTTATACAGTTCCCGGATCCTATTTGTCATATTTTGTAAAATGTTCTTGACGCATTGATATTTTAAACAAAAAAAATCACCAAGCTGAGACTAACACTGGCCAAGTAATAAAGGTTTAAATTTAATTAGTTTTGGCTAGTCAGTGGCCACTGCTTCCTTGCTCGGCGGATCTCGAGGTGGCCATTGAAATGCCCTAAATTCGTCTGAAGTAGTCATATTTAAAGCATCATAACTCCGAAAGTTTTAGTCACTGAAGAGGGGAATTATTTTGTTTGTGTTATGAATATTTTATTATATTTGACTACGGGAAATGTATAAAAATTTAGATTTTGAATTTTTTTTAGCACCAAAACTCATTGACTCAAACAGCATAAAATATCATTTTTGACATCACTTAAAGTTTTTCTCAGTGAAAGAACTGTCTGATTCTAACGGTTTAAAAAGTAGCTATTGGAACACATTAGAGCTTTCACCCTGTATATAACATTTCCACAATGCAGCAGAACACTTCCTTCGCCTCTGCAGATGTAGATCCTGCAACTTCGTGCCCTCTTGGCTGGTATCGTTGTCCCGTTATGCGCAGATGCATCCCTTCCTACTGGATGTGTGACGGATACGACGACTGCAATGGCACATCTGAAGAATTAAACTGCGGTGAGACCTTTTGCTTATATATTTGCTCTTAGAATATGAGTATGTTTTCATTCCTTCCTGTCATTCTGGTCACGTATTTCATGTCTTGTTTCGTTACAGTTAAAAAGGCTTCATTCTTTATATTTTCCAATTTATTTCTTTGTTTGAAGTTAGCTCTTGTATTTGTTTAGATACGTTCTTTCTTTTTTTGGAACGAAGTATTTGAATATTTATATTGGAATTTTAATTGTTACAGAATATTACCGCTGAGTTTCTCCGATTCATGAAATGAGTTTGAAATCTACTAATTTTAATCGGCTTTCTGCTGCATTTAAGTTCTTGCTGCAGATGACATATTTGATTGAACTTGTTGCATCTAATATGCTAACACATTTAAAAGACTAAACAGGTTCTTTGAATCTACCCGATTCTCCTTTGAATCTGGTGTGATTGTCTCTCACTAATACAGCCCATCTTGGCAAAACTATACTTTATTAAAAACAATTAAAACTTTATATAAAAACAATAAAAAACAAGAACGACAGTCACTATTACTATGTTACTACACTACTACAGAACTACACAACGCCCACAATCCGGGCTTTTAAAGGAAGCTGCTAGAAGACTGCGCATGCTCTAGACTCCCTTTGCTACGGCTCAGGTTTTTGCATCCAACATCCTCCACACTTTTTGAGTGAATGCTAGAACTCAAAAAACACATATTTTGGTTGAATAAATCAAGTCCATATTCATTGACACCATAGGAAGAGCCAGAACAGACAGTCTTCCTTACAATATTAATCATTTCATGCTTTAAAGAATCGCCTTTATTTACACTCCATACAACCATTCATTACACTTGTAATAGTCTTACGCGATTTGACAATTCAAAATTTTTCTCTTAATATAGACAGCATTATCTGGGTTCCCGCGTGACAATGTTTCCGATGTACAGACTCTATCAAACGTTTAGTTAATGTACAATTATAGGTCAAAAGTATGGGATTCAAAAAGATTGGTACACCTTTACGCTCACTTATGCGAGTCTTGACTCTCAAAATCCCATTCTAGTCCTTAAGAACATCAACCGAGGGTACCGCCTTTGCATTAGAAAAATATTGGCTTTGAATTAAACGTATCAATACAATTTCTGCACTTTCTATTTCTGACAAAATTAGTTTAGAAGACTTAGAAACAGAATTTTTATTACAGTTATTTATAAAGAACAAAATCAACATGCAAAACACAAAGAAAAACCAAGTCATGCCTTTATTACACGCCCTCAATAAATCATTTTCCCGTCATTTTAAGGCTAATTCTTTATTATCTGGCAAGTTTGCGCTTGCATCTAATTCCCAAGGTAATTCTACCTCGTACCTATCATCGGGAAAAACTGTCAATTGTTCATGAAATTCCTTCAGCTGCTCGACAAATGCTTTCCATTTTGACACGTTTTTAATTGGTTCACGAATACCCAAAGGTTCTATGTCCCATAATTCTCTCAAGGAAGCATTGTTAACATACAAAGAGAGAACCGTCTGCACAGAATCTATAATTGGATAGTCATCACTGGAATAGAGCCCAGTTTCTTTACCGATAACAGTCCATTCCAATTTTGTATGAATTGCAGCTAAACCAAAATTTAACAGAACACATCTTCCCATTAATAATTTCCCAATTAATTCTGCTCCTATTAAAAGGTCAATCTCATTTTCATTACAAGTGGCATCAGATAACTCAATATTGTTAACTCTTAAATTTTCCAATATTTGAGGATCCTCTATTTTAGGAACAAAGTCACAAATATTACTCTCAGAGAACACCTCACAGCAGTAGCTGAAAGAACCATTTAAATCAATAATTTCTACTGCATAAATACCGTGCTCTTTTGGCGGTGTTTCCTTCCCCACGAACAGACCATGAATCACTTTTTCATGTCTGAGAGGTCGCAATTTCAAGTAGTTAACAACTCTGTCACTTACGTATGAGCGGGAAGAAGCACTAACCAAAAGTCCCCGAACGCGCATTTTATTTTCCCTGACCTACAATTTCTACACAAACAGTCTGCAAATATACTTTTATCATGGAAATTATTATTTGATAAATTGCTTGCCGCCTTAGTACTTTCATTAGCTTTGACGGGAAGAATTTCTTCCTTACCTGGACACATTAAAGTTGCATGCTCCCTATTACATTTTAAGCATTTTGCCTTAACCTTACATTTCTTATTTACATGTCCATATCTAATGCATTTATACAATATACATTTCTTATCATTATAAAACATATTTTGAGTCAAAAGACATTCAGAGCTCCAATGAGGTTTCCTACAAAATACACAGTTTTTCTTATCTATGGATGTACCGTCATATGAAGAATTGGTGCTAACCAACATGGCTGTCGTTGCGGTATCCGTGGTGTCTAAAACAGCACTTTTATTTCTTTTAAACGACCCGTCATTCTTCACAAATCCATCACGAGCCAGCTTAATGATCTCTTCCGATTCGACTTCATGACGCAAAAAGGACATTAGCTTCTCGAGGGACCTCTGGCTTGTAGAGTCATCTGTAACTCCCGAAATCCTACTGCGTTCCCATGCACGTAGATCACTTTCCGGCAGGCAGGATTCCACTAGCGGTTCCAGAAAATCACCACACTTCTCCTTAGTACGTCCCAAGCTTTCCAAGGCTCTAAGCTTCGTCTCCAACATGTCGTATAGGGTAGCCAACGGCATTCTTCATTACAAGAGAAAGAAGATCTCGCACATAAATCTGTACCAAAAGTTCCTAACGGCCAAATCTTGCCTTCAGCCGAAAATTTCTTCAACTGAAATTTCGGCAACTTCAGTTTCGGTGCATTATCAATTGAAGAGCATTTCATAAAGCCTCTGGAACTCTTCAGGGAAGCTTCAACCTTGTTCTTCAACTCAAGATAACCATCTCGATAACTTTCAGCGGCTTCAAAGTCTGCTTCAAACTCAGAATGAGTGCTCGTATTCTCCAAAAGCAATGAGGTTATTTCTTTTTGAATCACCTCTAAGCGTGAAAACTTATCATCCAACTGTGAGTATAACGAGCTCAGTTTACCAAGATCCTTGCCATCAGATTCAAGGATCTCCAAGTGCTGCTTCACATTTTTCGCTGCAACTGTAAATGCAGTTCTAAAAGATTTTCGTTGTGTCTTCAGGGCCTCCATTGTTTCAAATAAATTTTTCACAAAAACTCACCAGACCAAAAGTGACGATGTCGCGGACTCCATTATATTGCATCTAATATGCTAACACATTTAAAAGACTAAACAGGTTCTCTGAATCTACCCGATTCTCCTTTGAAACTGGTGTGATTGTCTCTCACTAATACAGCCCATCTTGGCAAAACGATACTTTATTAAAAACAGTTAAAACTTTATATAAAACCAATAAGGAACAAGAACGACAGTCACTATTGCTGCGTTACTACACTACTGCAGAACTACACAACGCCCATAATCCGGCGCTCAATGCTTTTAAAGGAAGCTGCCAGAAGACTGCGCATGCTCCAGACTCCCCTTGCTACGGCTCAGGTTTTTGCATCCAACAGAACTCTTGCATGTACGATATCGTCAATAAGGAATTCTGAACGAAATATGAAAAGTTATATTTTTTGGATGAATTCTACATTTAACTTGATCGCCTGCATTTGAACACCTGTTTAAAAAGTTAAATATAATTTTTTACCTTCAAGAAAATTTAAACGCATGTCAGATAATCGCAAATCGTAAAATTTTGAAATGAAATTCCTATGCATTGTAACAACATTTATTTTAATTTGGGCACCATATGTTTCTTTGTAGAACGTTCATTAGAATGAAAATTCAAAATGCCATGATAATGATAACTATATTTATATTAGCCTTCAAAGGAATAAATTGTATGATTCTTTTCTTAAAACCACTTTTTTTATTCTGATAATCCTCGAATTTCAGGAAGAGAATCCATTCATATATAAAATCGAATCACACAACTAATATTTTATATGAAAGTTAATGAAGAACATTTTGAATTTTTATCCAAAACAATGTAGTATCGATGAGTATATAACTTTTTTTCTTCGTGCTGCAGAACGCGGATTCGCCGATTAGCTCGTTCTGGGTGATATTTCGAATACTTTCCTATTATTTTATTATGTTTAGATTTTCTGATTTTCTGAAAGAATTCAGATGATAATGGTCAATTTTCGCAACTAAACTATGAGTAATAAAGCCTTTATTGGAATACTGGTTATAGTAAAATTTTCCCATTTTGTTTGCCTATTATTATAATTTATGAAAATTATAATAAAAACTTATTGCGGGCATTTTTCGACTTTAAAGTAAATATGGAATATTAGGTAGTATTTCCTTTAGATATATTTATTCAGTAATAATAACTTGTGAGGGACATAATACTTATTTATCTCATAAACACAAAATACTATATCGCCAAATATTTCGGCACATAAAAGTATTCTCTTTTTTTCACGAAGTTATCAACGCATTTTAAAATCTGATTAATATTGGTTTTCACTTGCTTATTAATTTAGTTTTATATCGTTTCATTGCTCACCGAATTGAAAAAGTAAATAAAATAATACGATCTCTATTTCTATGACAATCACAATGTGTACAATTCGAATAATAAATGGTTTCATTGAAATATTGAACACATTTTCCCAAATCTATGAGGCAGCCATTTGTAAATGAGCAAAATAAAAATGTTTAAAATACATTTTAAATATACATATGAGATAAAAAAAAAACGGTCATACCATCAAACTTTGCACCAGCTTTACTGTCAATTTGACTTTTTAAATCGTATCTTATGAAACGGAGTTATATAAACGGGGATTTTCGATGCTCTAAGTTGTATATGACATCAATTTATGAAATATAAACACAGTATCTATATTTTATACTCTTTATCAATATCTTTTTCAACTTTGGATACCGGCCGAGAATTAGGAATTTTAATTTTCAAAAATAAATGGAACACTTAAATCAGGAGAGTGAAAATAGAGGTAATTTCTATCTCACCTTATTAATTAAGCACAGTTTCGTGATTTTACATTTTTCTTTTTTCAGCTGCTTGTTCTCCATCTGCTTTTAGGTGCACCAACGGACAATGTGTAACATATGGAGGGTTCTGCAACAAGCTTAATAACTGCGGGGATAACTCCGACGAGAGTTTTTGCGGTATATTTCAATATCTTCTTATCTTTCTTTGTCTCCCATTAATTATATGAAATTGTTTTCGGCTCTTTGAAATTTAAATAAATAAAAAAATGCATGTTCTTTTACGTTTTTTTTATATCTGTATTTGAAGAACATTACAACAAATTTCCGTCACAAATTTTGTTACTGTTTGCTTGTTGTTAACGAACTGTTTAGCTTCGAAATCTAGCATATTTGCTTCAATTTTAGAATCTGCTTATTTATACTCATGAACACTGTAATTTTATTATTAAATTTTATAAATTAATATTTTTAATTTATATTTTTTTAAATTTTATAAAATTTATAAATTTTATAATTTTTTAATTTTTTATAAATTTTATCATTTTTAAATCTGAAATGGGCGTTTATAGGATATTTTCTTACAGTTCAGCGATAATATTAAAAATTTAAAAGATTACACTATCAACACTAGACTTTTACAAAAAATCTTTATTTAAAAATAATAATTCTAAAAACATATTGAAAACGACGATTCTAATTTTTTGTCCGACTGATGAATATATATTAGGGTGTTTAGTTTTCCAAAAATGTGATTTTCATATGACTTTGCTTAAGCCCCGATTCTCAGTGATGTAAAAGATATATATGTCAAATTTCAAGAAGATTGGATAATATTTAGGTGTTGCACACATTGATCACTTTGATCTCAAACTATGAAATTTCTAATATTGAGGTGCTTTGTACTAATGGGCTTCTCCTGTATTTCTTTCATCTTTTGAAGGTAATTGAACTTTAAAATGGGAACCAAAAGTAGAATTTGGCTACTAGAAAAGGTGCCTAGTGGTGAGTTTTTAGGATCTCGGCTCCCTTCAAAGGAACAAGTAATTTTAGTTTATATTTACCATCACAAGGAAATGAAAGAAACATTTTCGGATGCTGATAAATCTACCAGTACTAAACAACAGGAAGTGTGGAGGAAAGCAAATATCCCTAGCCGAGTTTTCGCCTCCAGCAGCGAAAAAATTACTTTCAAGTCCTAGATTAAAACCTCTTGATCATACACTAACATCTACTTGGGATCTAGAACAGCTCTCTATTCGACAAGAAAGTACTTCATTTATAGAAACTGCAAAGAGTCTTGACCACGTTGTATCTCCAGCTACCGTTTACCAAGCTCGGGCGATCAAAACAAGTAAAATGCCAAAGAAAATCGAAGAGACAATCTTTGAAAATCCTCCTCATTTGGTCTTGCATTGGGATAGTAAAATGTTGCCCTCAGTTGCTATTTGGAGTGTCAAAAGTTTGGAAGATGGAGTTGCAGTTCTAGTGACTGGCAAAGATTTTGAGCATTTGTTTGGCGTACCTGTTGACTTGAAATGCACTGGTGAGCAGATGGCTGAAGTTGTTATTCAGGAAGTGGACCGATTTGGGCTACGTGACAATATCATCGGTTTATCAGCATCTAATACAGGACTGATCCAAGGGGCATGTACCAGAATTGAAAGGGAATTCGGACGAACATTGTTGTGGTTGGCTTGCCGTCATCACTCCCATGAACTAATATTGAAAGGAGTGTTGTGGCGTACCATCAAGTGGTCCTGACATCCAGATTTTTCGGAAGTTCCAAAGTCTGTTGGCTTCACTTCATAAGAAGTCATATACGACAATGCTGAAGGAAGAAAGTCCCGTCCAAGGCTTTCTAGAAGAACAACGAGTGAAAATGGTTAACTACATACAAAATGTCCTAAAAGACGGAAGTCATCCAAGAGAAGACTACAAAGAGTTTTTACAACTCTCACTCCTGTACCTAGGAGGTTGGTCTGAAAACAATTTCAGTTTCAGGATCGCAGGGGCTCTGCATCTAGAAAGGTAGATGGCTAAGGCAATATATGCACTTAAAATTGTCCGCTGCACTAAACAGTTGAATATTCCTCAATGATAATTGAAAGGAATAAAACGGGTTCCACATTCTGTCAGCCTCATGTATGTTCGTTTTTGGCACGAAGCAATTGTAAGTCGATGGGCTCCAAAGAATGATTTGGATATGCTACAGTTTCTGGGCACTTACCCAGATGCAGACGTTAAAAAAGTGCTCTCATGGTTGCTGAGAGACACCTTTGGTATCTGTCAGAAACGAAGGTAGGATTGGCTTTTCTGGACGAACATATTACCCAGGCTGATAAGGAAAATGTGACTAAAAATTTAGAAACCACACCTGCAAAGAAAAAGGAAATGAAACGATTAGAGGGTAAAAAAATATTTTTTGAGGGAAAAGACCTGAGCCATTTCGTTAGTAATAAAACAAAGATGTTCTTTGAATTGTTTGTTATCCACGGCGTGACAGAATATTTCAGTGATTCTCTAAGAAGTCATGTGGATGCTCTTAAGGCGGCCAATGATACCGCAGAAAGAGGAATTGCTCTAATAAAAAGTTTAACGAATCGGTTAGGGACGAACAACAAAAACGATTCCTTTTGAGGGTAGTCGAGCATCACAGCAAAGTCGTCACCAAGTGAACAAAAGAAGGGATTGCATCGTTCGAAGTTGATTAATATTACACCTGTTTTGCCTATCATACTACCTATTAATCTTAGTGTTAGTTTTAATATTATTTTAAGTTTGTGATTTCTAGTTTTCCCAATAAAAATAGATAAATTTGAAAAATCGCATTTTTTGCTTACTTTTACAAAACTGATCAAAGTGTGCGACCTCTAAATATTTTCCAATCTTCTTGAAATTTATCATTTATATCTTTTACATCACTGAGACTTGGGGCGTAAGCAAAGTCTGCAAAAATTTTACATTTTATTTTTTGCCTTGAAAAATGAAATACCCTAATATATATACATAACACAACTTCATGTCCCCGTTTCTAGAATCAATGAATATATATATAACTCTTATAACGAAGCAGAACACTTTCTTCGTTTCTGCAGATATAGATCCTGGAGCTCCATGCCCTCCTGGCTGGGATCGCTGTCCAGACAAGCGCAGATGCATCCCTTCGCACTGGATGTGTGACGGGTGGAAACACTGCAATGGTACATCCGAAGAAGCAAATTGCAGTGAGGCTTGATCTTTGATGTGATTCTAAAAATATAAGAAATATTTTATTTCAGCCAATAAATTTTTGTTTTGTCATAATTCAGAAAAGTTCCATTCTTTCCATTATTTCCTGTTTCTGAAAATATTTTGTATTTTTTAGTGGGAACTAATTAATTTTTATTTTTTGATTTTTTTAATTTGAAGACTTTTAAGTACAGTGTGTTAAAGAATATTTTCTCGTTGAATTTATGTTTACATACATCTGACAAAATTACTATGTTTTTCTCAAAATTCTCACGTTTTATTTCCTATCGATTAATGAACTGTATATGATAAAGTGTTCTTGATGAAAAGGAAGTTATGAATTCATGGCATATAGCAGCCTCAGTAGGATAAATTTCTAAATGAAAATCAGAAAATTTTATTCGAATATGTTTTCTTAAACCGATGTTCACTGAAGAATCAGATAACTGCTTTCAAAGAAATTATTCTTTAAACATTAAAAAAGAAAAGAAAAATATTAATCAAAAATAATACTCTTCATTAACCTTTGTGTTTTAAGAATTATTTCGTGGCATTCATTTATTCAGATTATTTTAAATTCGAAGAACACTTCGTGTTTTGAAAGAATATCTACTGAAATGAACAAGCCATGTAAATAATTAATACACTGAAACTTAATGAAGAAAATTATCAAAATTTTCAGAGACATGTAGGGTTAAAGAATACCCAATTATTTTTACGCTGCAAAAATTGTATTCACGATATATAGAGGTTTCAGTGTTAAAGTGAATCAATCCCATAAGATTCATGTCTTAGATAACATATCTCAAAGTTGATTATAGATGCATTTAAAATAACAGTGAGATTCTAACTGTTCTTTCTTTGTGGGTACTAAATAATCTATGAACTTGAATCTGAATCGCAAATATAATTAGACATTTCTACACTACCATGACGGTTTTATTGTAAAACAGACAAGACATGGACTTGATTCACTTGAAATTTAGACCCTATCTCATTACGACTTCCATTCTTAAACTGCTGACATTACGTATCCTAATTTATTAGGAAAACGTGCGAATTTTATTTTTAACACATGTGGAATTATTGGATTTTCTTTCTAAATTCTGGGTGGATCACAAAATTTGTCACCTTTCACAAATAAGGAAGGAAGAGCGTGGATCAGATTTCAGACAAAAATACAAAAATAAATAATAATAATTTTCATGTACTTCTACAATTAATTATTCTTATATTGTTTTTCGTATCATTTTGTAGCTTCATGTTCACCAAAAGCCTTTAAGTGTTCGAACGGGAAATGCAAAGATCGTCACTCCTTTTGCGATGGTATTGATGACTGCGGGGATAACTCGGACGAGAGCTATTGTGGTAAGTTTAATGGGCAAATAAAAAAAATCACGAATTCTTCTTTTCTAATTTTTTGTCACTCTTTAAAGGGTTTATGCATCTTTCCGGACTCTTCATGGCCAAAACTTCCCCTCACTTTTATACTTGAGAGAAATTCCAACAGTTTAACAGTTTTCCTTTGACAAAATTTTCAAAATTTCTAGACAAAAGGCGAATTAGAATGTGTTTAAATTGTGTTGTTTAAATTATTCATATTTTAATTCTCAAATGTTATTGGCATATTACTAAATATAGTATACTAGCAGAGTACCGGCGTTTGGCGGTCATTTTCAGGTCAAAATCTTTCGGAAGACAGGAAACTGCAAAATATTTTATAACAACATAACTACGTGCCCTAACTTCAGACATAAGATTGGCGTTTATTTGGACCTATATAATTCTTATTTGGCAAATTAGATGTATATGTACCAAAATTCATCAACCTGGACATGTCTAACAGTTTGTCGATCGGCTCAAGGGTTTACATATATTTTGATGATTTTGCCCCAAATTACTCTGAGGAATTAGATTAGTGTTTATTTAACCCTACAGTACTTTTAGTCAGTCTGTGAGAAACATATGTACCCAGCGTCATCAAAATTTCCCAGCAGTATCAATTTTTATGTCAATCGGCCCATTTGTTATATGTATTTAAGAAACTCAATCCTACCCTACCCTTAGGGAATGGGCCAGCGTTTATTTACGCATAGATTATATTTAATCAGCCACTGAGTAACATATTTACCGAATATCATCAAAATTGCCCTAGCCACATCCAACAGAATGTCAATCGGCTGAAGAGTTTACATGTATTTTGAAGATTTTCCACAACCCGTCTCTGAGGAATTGGCTTAGAGTTTATTTACCCGTACATTTCTTTTTGTCAGCCTATGAGGAATATATGTTCCCAGTATCATAAACATTCTGCCACCATATCAAATTCGAACCAATCTGCGCTTTTATTAAATGTATTTAAAAGAATATGCCCCATGCTACTCTGACTGATTTGATCAGCGTTTATTCGCCTCGATAGTAATTTTAGTTGTCTAATTAGAAGTATATGTAGCAAATTTTATCAAAATCGCCCAAGCCGCCGAAAACATCAAGCATGTTAGTCGGCCTACTTGTTACACATATTTTGGAGACTTACCCTAATGGCTTGCGTTAGGTCTTATTTACCCCTACGGCGTCGGGAAATAGTTTGTAACCTCACACTGTATCACTATGTCGCCGCCACAGAGCCTTATGTATGGGCCAGGCATTGTAAATCATGTATCTCTTATCGTTAGAAACAACAAAGCAAGGGTTTGCCGGTGGATCTGACGACTCTACAGAGGAGCAGCAGCACTGGACAGCTAAGCACCCAGCACATATTTTTTTGAGAGTCCCCGGCACAAGTCGGGCCTCTACCAAAATTTATTGAAGAGCGTATGCCGGTGTAACGCCAATGCAGGCACACACCATATTCCCCATCCGTATTACCCCTACGGTAATGTGTGCCAAATTTCATCAAAATCGCTACGCTTGTCAATCGGCCTATTTCATACATGTATTTTGGAGACTTTGCCCGACCGACTCTGAGGGACTGGTATAGGACATATTTACATCTACATTACTTCAAGTCGCGTAAAGAAGAACATGTGTAACAAGTTTTATCAAAATCACCAAGCATGTCAATCGGCCAGTTTGTTACATGTATTTTGGAGACTTTGCCACACCCTACCTTGAGGTAGAGTGATAGAGCTTATTTACCCCTACAGTGCTTCAAGTCCGCTAATGAGAAACCTGTGTGCCAAATTTATTTATATATATATATATATATATATATATGAGTGTGAAGATGATATTTAAATTTTTTGAACGAATGTAGATAAAACTACGAAACATTAATAGGCTTTTGCAAGTGATTGAAAATTAATGATTGTAAAAACAATGTAAAATGGATTTAAGGTCAACCAAGGGTGGATAATCTTTTCTTATTTTTTCAATATGAAAAAATTGAATTTCCAAACCAAGTATTGCCAACACTAGATAAATCTTTCTTCTGAAACAACGGTCAGATTATTATTCGCAGTGGAGCAGTAAAAAAGAGAGTGTGTTTATAAAAGGAAGCAATTTAGCTGCTGGCTACTTCAGATACTTGATGATTCAAGTTATCTTGGTGACCGGCATTAAACGAAAATAACAAGATCAGTCTATTTAATTTCTATCTAATTCTTGTTCTTATTTAAGTATACAAGTTATAAGAGGGTGTCCAGTTTCCATTAGTTATCCAAAACTGATTTGGAGAACAGGGTATCTTATAAAAATACTCAATACCGTTCTTCAAAAAAATAATACAAAATCGGTTTGTGATCTCAGATACTTTTGCTGAAAAGTTTGTATAATACTTCTGACCAAAACTCTTTCAAAATGGACAATGCGATTAATTTTTCAATGTCATGTAAATATCATTTCACCTCATCCAATAAAAAAGCAGTAGATAATCAGGCACATGTACTTAAAGTCACTCTTTAAGTCATGTCGAAACCAACAGGTATTTAAAGTCGGTTGGTTTAAAGACGAGAAGACCTACCGAGAGAATACATTTGTAAAGAGGCAACGAGCAAACATAATTGAAAAATACCGAATTCTGACTTGACTGACCTCAAAAATGACACAGCATCAACTACAAATATAGGTAATAGTTTTAAATTTATAATTATAGCAGAAGAAATAGCAGCCTCATTACATATATCTTGATAGTATTTGAGATGCTCTCACATTTGAGGTCATTGTCTCTATAAATTAAAACTACAATACTACGGTACTCAATTTTCTTTATATTCGTAAGCAGGGAAACAATGCTTAAAAGTTTTTAAATAACAAGAGATCGCATAGATGCTAAATATGCTTCTCGTTATTATTTTTAAATTTTCAAGGGAAATGCCCAGTAGGGTGGAAAAAAAAAACTTTTCTTCTTTTTTTAATTTAGAATAGTGCGCCTTTTGTTGCAAAAAAGACAAAAATAAAATTTGATGGCAATGGGAATATATGTAGAGGTGTCGTAAGTAAGATTGGGTTTCATAAATTTGAAAAATTTTGCTCTATTTCAACCCTGTTCCCTAATTTCTCATTTGCAGAATAAAAGCACAAATAAAATATTTTATACATTTTATTCCTTTTTATTTGTATGAGAAACGTTTTTAGGTTGTTTAGAACCTATTTTGAGTTTATAAAAATATTGATTATTAGCCAAAAATGTGCAAGAAATCGGTTATGAAAGAAGAAAACATGCTATTTTCTAATCTGGGAATTATTGCTCTGTTATACTTTTTGTTGTTCCTTCTACAAAAATCACTTAGCTTTAGGACAACACCTTTATTGACATATATAAGGACATATAGAAGACAGTATTATAACAACTACGGACACAGCGAGGCACACAGCTAGTAAATATCATCATTACGACTCGAAGAAGGAATGCGCTAGAAAAATGTGGCAGGCGCTGATTCACACAGATATTCATGAGCGGGTGAAAAAATAGTTCAGTCTCCTCAACCCAACACACCCCTCCTGAGAGTGATACATTTTTCAACAAAATGAATATTACAAAACATACAGAACACATGAATATGGATATAAAGTTAAGACGTTAATGAAATATTTTTACAGTATAGTTCAACTACTCTTCCTTTACGGCTTTTGTTAGAAAATCAGCAATTAACAATTCAGTTTGAATCTATTTCAGTTTAATTACATTGTCTTCCAATAAATCCTTCAAAAAATGAAAACGCAAGTTCATGTGCCTTGATTTATTCGAAGAGCGAGTGCTTTTTATCCACTGAATTGCTGCTCGACTATCTTAATTTAAAATTGCAGCACCATTTATAAATTGTGTGCACTTTAGCTCAGAGAATAAATTTACAATCCAAATAATGTCTTTCAAATTCCAAAAATTGCAAATAACTCTGCTTCACATGTTGAGAGACTAACACTTTTTTTGCTCATGACAGTTCCATGAAATTAATGAATTACCTAATAAAGTTACACCACCAGATGATTTTCCATTTTACGCATTTCTCCAACTAGCATCAGAGATAGCATTCACGAAGCTATAATGCTTTTCACCAAAAGTCTTTCAAAACGGACGATGCGATTAATTTTTCAATGTCATGTAAATATCATTTCACCTCATCCAATAAAAAAGCAGTAGATAATCAGGCCCACTTTTTTAAAGTCACTCCTTAAGTTATGTCGAAACTAACAGTTATGTAAAGTCGGATGGTTTAGAGACTTTCGCTAGCCGCTAAATAATTGTTATCTATTTTTATAATCTTTGGCTATCTTTAAGATCTAAATTTAAATTTAAACTCATTCAGTCATTCACCATCTAAGCCATTTTTTATTCCTAATATTGCGTAGTAACCAATTTAAATAACTTTAAAAATTGGCTTGTAATTGTTAAGCCTAAATGGAATTATCAGACACTTCTCGCAAATAAATGCAGTCTCGCCAAGATAATTTCGTCTGGCTTATAAATCGTCTGATCTCCATAGCAGCGAGCTTATATATAGAGCTTAAAAAAGAGCTACATATGTTTTGCTAATTCAGCAGATTATGAACCATTGTATCTATATCAATTCCAAATTTGTCGCACCTTAACAATTGCTCTATACTTTTGTACACCGATGTGTTTCCTCGAGGGTTAAATTATAATCTCCGGTGTACCTACAAACAATGCTGTCTTAACAATGAATAACATTTTATAAACTTTAAAAAAATACAATGAAGAGAAAATCTTGAATTTTTTTATTTGGGGGGGACGAGGTCTTCTGTTCACAGAAGTACTAGTAATTCTTTGTTTTAGGAAGTTAAAATGAATTAAAATTTAATTTCTCCAGGGGTGTGTGGAGAACAAAGCACTTCCGACTTGCCGTCATTGCTTATTAATATGTAACAAAATTTATATTGTGTTTCGCCAATAAAGGATAATGGATAAAGTTAGCTTTATTGTTCGTTATTCTAGTATTTGCTTGTGTATTGCTTTCATTTTGATTTTTAAAGACACGTGAAACAGTGCATATTAACATTTCTTTTTCTCTCGAAATATTTTCTTTCAACTTGAGAAGGATTTGTGCTGTGACATTGCATTTGCTAGAGATTCGAGGTCTTGCCAGATCAAAATATGCAATCTTTATTATTCTTTATGGCTTTATTTTTTTATGCTATCGACTGAATAAGGATAGTAATAATTGTTTTTTTTCCTTAGAAATGAGTTAGGATGCTCGGTCTTGTTGTTATGCATAGTTGCAATATTCACCCCCATGGCATGAAGCAGTTAATGCACAAGACACCTAAGAACTCAGTAGAATATGTCGTCGCCCAAAATTTTTTGGGAAAAAAAATCAACACCACAGTAGCTGGCTTCTAATCCATGTATTCCATCCCTATCTGGTGTGGATTGTAGATTCAGGTCATAGATGCTACTTTCAGCAAGTATTTTCAGTATTTTTGTTGTTAGAATGGTATTTTGCTAGACATCTGTTATACTCAGTGGCATATCACCGAAGGGCAGGTTGTATAGTTGTCTATATAGTTGTCAACAACTATAACCATGACGCGTCATGGAGATTAAACGTCATAAGTTTTGTCACTTTTGAATGCTTAATATGTTGGAGTAAAAAATGCGTTTTCACTTGGCGCCATTAACACTTTCTGAGGCACTAATGAATGCAAGGAGCGAAAAAGTCATATTAAGACTCGGTGGTCACTTATCCTAAATACTTCACTGCTATTTCTTCTGTTATTCTTTTCTCAATTTAGCAGATGCATAAAGTATTGCAATAATCAAAAAATTCAAACTGTAGATTTGGGGATTTTTTACTTTCTAGACTCCAAAAGAAACATTTTTGGAATTGAAACTGTCTATTTGTGAGTAAAAAAATAATTTTTGAACAATATAACGAACAAAAGTAATGATATTTAGTATTTACGCCAAAATTGTAAGTATCTATCAAATTTTGGATCAAATTCGTCAAGGGGATGGGGTTCATTTATAAACAAATACTCCATATTCTATCTTTAGCGATAAAACTAAGAAAAAACGACCTATATTTATGTACATATTTTAACATACCCTTTTCAACTTGCATCTAAGGAAAATATGTACATTTGTTACTGTTCTTTTTATTTCGATAATAGAAGAAAGAAATATGGGCAGTAAGAAAATATAAATATTAAATTTATTCCACTGGAAAGAACTCGCTCTCTCTCTCTCTCCACAACCAAATATCACCTCACAGTACTAAAATTTCTCCCCTGTTAACTTTATTGATTATCAGTAGATTGGCAAAACGCAAAATACATCTTGCCACACAACAGCAAGTACAAGGATGCATAAAGTACTTGTAAGCGTTTTTCGTCTGTTAAATGTATAACAGAGAAATAATTCCAGATAAGAAACAGCATATTCTCTTTTTATTTATAGCCGATTCTTTAACGTTTCTGGCTATTAATTAATATTTTTATATAAGGGGAAAACTTTGATTCAACTTTTTTTGGAAAGCTAAAAAATTATGTTACCAACAGAAATAATTATAACTCATACACATTTGTTAATATAATATAGGATTTCAGTCAAATGTTGGTCATAAATTACATAATCAAATACTTATTAAACTTTTTTCCTAAAATTGGATTTGTGTCAAACTGCCCTATCCTAAGGGTACATTGAAACACACGTAAACATCAAAACTAATGTTGATGAATAGGTGTGGGATCAAAAAAATTGTTTCTTTCAAATAAACTTTGCGTTGGAAATCAGGGTTTAAAAGTTTAACAAAGTAAAAAGCTTTTATTTTAATCAGAATTAAAAATTAAAAATGAGATTGGAATAATGCAACAATAACACCTCAGAAAATAACTTATCTCTACAAATAATTCAGGAAAATGTGTAAAATTACTTTGGAGGAAGGGAGTGTGTGCCTCGAAGCCGTTTTCGGAAATTTTAATTAATTAAATATTAAAACGTCCGAAAATGCTAAAAACTATCGTTTTGATTATATTAGTTAAGTTTCCATACAATTTTTTTCTCCAATTTTAATAAATTCGTAAAAATAATTTCAAAGTTAATTTAAAACAATAGTTTTCAATTTCACAATTAAATTTAAACAAATACTTAATTGCATCTTTCTCATAGATAGTTCATTTTTAGGATTTTTTCATTTCTGAAGACGATTTTGCAAAGTACATTGATACACACAAAAGATGCGTATCAATGTGCTCCGGGGTCAACTGTATCAGCCTACCCCAAGAGACGTTTTTACCTAATACAAGTGGTCACGCAAAAACAAAAAAATTAATATAGTTAAGAAAAATAAATGTTTTTTCCTACCTTTGGAGTAGATTGCCTGGGATGAAAACGTAACTAGTTAAAGAAATCACACAACGCAAACTTAGAGTAAAATTTACCTAGACAAGAAGATTAACGGTTTGATTCATTTGTAAGTTAAGTTTTGACTGAACATTAGGGTGGGACGAAAGAAACTTTTTTCTGAAATCGATTTTGGCATAGTGCGGAAAAGTTGCGCATTAGATCTGTTAAAACCCTCCAAAAATTTCATCAAGTTCGTTTAATATTTAGCCGCGCCCCTTTGACATTGAAAAACAGAAAAAAAAGAGAAAAATCGTTTCCTATAAAAAAATATATTTTGAATAAAAATCCAAAAGTCTTACTGGCATACAATGAAAATGTTACATAATGGGTCATTTAGAACCCACAAAAATTTTTATCAAATTCTCTGAATATTTTCCCGCGCCCCTCTGTTATCAAAAATTGGAGGAAAATGAAAAAATATCGGATTTTCTAAAAAAACTGTACTATGAAAATTATTTAAGTACTAGTAATTATTTGTTTTAGGAAGTTAAAATGAATTTAAATGTACTTTCTCCTGGGGGGTGTGGGTAAAAAGCACTTCCGACTTTTCGCCATTGTCTACTAAAATGTAGCAAAATGTATTTTGTGTTTAGCCAATAAAAGATAATGCATAACGTTAGCTTTATTGTTCGTTGTTCTAGTATTTGTTTGTGTATTGCTTGCATTTTGATTTTTAAAGACACGTGACACTGTGCAGTCATATTAATGTTTCTTTGTATCTCAAAATATTTCATTTCTACCGGAGAAGGATTAGTACTTTGAGATTGCATTCGCTAGAGATGGAGATCTTGCCAGATCAAAATATGCAATCTTTATTATTCTTTATGTCTTCATTTTTCTTATGCTATCGACTTAATAAGGACAGAAATAATTATTTTTTTCCCTTAGAAATGAGTTAGAATGCTCGGTCTTGTTGTTATGCATAGTTGCAATATTCACTCCCATGGCATGAAGCAGTTAATGTACAAGACACCTACGAACTCAAATTTTTTGGGAAAAAAATGAACACCACCATAGATGGCTTGTAATCCATGTATTCCAACCCTACAGTAGGTGTGAATTGTAGATTCAGGTCATAGATGCTACTTTCAGCAAGCATTTTCAGTATTTTTATTGTTAGAATGGTATGATATCAAAAATTGGAGAAAAATGAAAAAATACCGGATTTTCTAAAAAACTGAATATGAAAATTATTTTTCGAAATTAGTATTGGCATTAATTGATTATTTAAATAGCACTATAAATAATAATAATTCTATAATTATTACGTAATTTAACATTTTATTCAATTTGTTTTACGAAATTAATACTAGCTTATTTTTTCTTGAATTACATGCAGACAGAATACAGATTAGTACAAAAATCTACAAATTTCCAACATTTGACAACAATGGACAATATTATTCTAACACATAATATTTAATATATATGAGATGTTATTATATACATGTCAAATATGTAGATTTGTTCTAATCTGTATTCTGCCTGCATGTAATTCAAGAAAAAAATAAGCTAGTATTAATTTCGTAAAACAAATTGAATAAAATTTTAAATTACGTAATAATTATAGAATTATTATTTATACTACTATTTAATTAATCAATTTATGTCAATACTAATTTCGAAAAATAATTTTCATGGTACAGTTTTTTAGAAATCCAATATTTTTTTTTTCATTTTTCTCCAATTTCTGATGTCAAAGGGACGCGGTTAAATATTGAGAGAAGTTGATAAAAATTTTTCTGTGTTCTAATTGACCCATTATGTAACATTTTCATTGTATGCCAGTAAAAGTTTTGGAATTTTTTTCAAAATATATTTTTTCACATTTTCGATGTCAAAGGGGTGCGGCTAAATATTAAACGAAATTGATGAAATTTTTGGAGGGTTTTAACAGATCTATTGCATAACTATTCCGCACTATGCCAAAATCGATTTCTAAAGAAAGGGTTTTTCGGCCCACCCTATTGAACATGGACGAAAAATATACCTTGTGCTAAGGGTTACAGTGGATAAATATGACGGGATGTGAACATATTGAACGATTCCAATTATCAAAATGTATGGATTGTATCAATGTTCCCGCGTATCAATACCCTAACTCCCCCTACTCACAATAGGTTTTCAACATCCTCAAAACGTTTGTTCTATTAATAAAAAGAAATAACAAGTGCATTTAACTTTAGCTTTTATACTACAAATGAGAAATTAGGGAAAAAGTTTGAAACAGAGCAATGTTTTACAAATTTATTATACCTGAAGACATGTTCCGATTAGCATCAAATTTTATTTTTGTCTTTTTTGTATCAAAAGGCAACTTTTGCGCTCAATTTTAAGTTAAAAAAATATGTTTTTTTCTTTCCATCCGAATGCTCCGTTACCCCAAGAAGATGAAAAACAATACACTTGTGACTACATAATTATAAAATAATTTTTACACTTAAACAAGGGATTAGTTTCAAAACGTCTTCAATATATGTCTAAAAGGTGAAGTCTGTTGATCATTTTGATATTTATAACACTATAAAAAAAGAAAATTATGATTAGAAAATATATAAAGAAACTAATAACTAGAATAATAACTGAATTCAGAATGAATTTCTGAAGTTGTAAAATCGATACACACTTACACCTCTCCTCTTAAGGATGATTGTCATTTTGCCGTTGATAAATATAAATAACCTTTATAGTTTTTTCCAATTTACTTTTTTGTTTCCGCAGATGTAGATCCTGCAACTCCGTGCCCACTTGGCTGGGATCGTTGTCCCAACATGAGTAGATGCATCCCTTCACACTGGATGTGTGACGGATTGCTTGACTGCTACGGTGCATCCGAAGAAGTAGAATGTGGTAAGGCGCTCTGTTTATTATGCCCAAAAATATTAAGTTTTCATCATGTTTTTTCGCAAATATCCAAAATTTAGAATTATTTCAAATTTAAAGCATTAATGTTTTGATAAATGATATCATCAGTCTATCATCAATATTAAATTACTTTTGCTGCATTTGCAAACCCTTTATTAAGTACATTTACTGACAATCTGGACTGAAATTTTAAGCAGACAATGTTGGACATCGTAATTTATGTCACCCTTTTCCGGAACCGTTGCAGAGATTCTTTGTTCCGTCATTGATAATTGCACCTTAATTTTAAATTTAAGTGAAAAGGAGAATTGCGGAAAGTCTGAAATGAAAAATTTATCATTGTGTTTGAAATGGTTTGATAACTCTCATCTTTGATCCTTGATACTACTTACAGAAAAAAGTTATTCTTTGTCTCTCTTTTTGAACGAATAATTTGCATTTCAAGCCAATCCCCGGTATAACGAACCTTTAGTTGTAGAGAATTTTTCACATGATTCCAACCGAACTCTTATGTCTCTACTGTATTTTCAAACACTTGTAATAAAATTCAAAAGTAAGGAATTCGGATATAGCGAACCGAAATTACCACTTTCCAATCTAAATTATTAGAAAAGCACAGAGTGAACGCTTTTCTGCAAAGTGAAATTGAACATTTCGAATGTTGCAATAATGACTTGATTACATCTGATGCGCCAAGTAAGTATCTCATAAAAAAAAGAATGATTTGATTGACAATTCATTCTTAATTATAGAAGTCGGAGGTGATGCAAATTCAGGTCTTTCAATTTCTGAAGCGAAGGAAGTTGTGACCATTGTGAAAAATTAATCTGCAACAAAAACTATGGATAGAAATTCCATGTAGCCGTTTATAATTGTTGATAAGCAAATAGATGAACTGTATAATCTAGGTTCTTTGAACCAAAATTCACGGCTTATTTTTATACCTTAGAGAAATAAATGTTTGCAGAATTAATTTCATTTAAAAAAAATTTAATTAAACATTTATTTTATTTCATTATAGCCCATATATAATTGTAACTCAGTATCATTATTTTTTTCAACAAAAAAAATGTGTTTACGGATAATAGCAAATTTGTGTAGCCAATATTTAAAAATCGGATACACCGAACCATTGGTTATAGCGAACTTCCGGATCAGTCCGTTGAGGGCCCTTTACATCGGGGTTTGACTGATTTATACATAATAGAGACATTTATTATTTCTGCCTTTCTAAGCAAATTTGAATTTTTAATCAGCTTTCTGGAGTTCCAAACTATTTTCTGAACTCTTCAACAATGTCACAGATAACATTAAGCATAGTAGTTTCGATAATGCTTCCTTAATAAAACAATATTTTGTGAAATTAATGAATATTCTCGGAAACATTTTGCAACCAGTTGGAAAAGCTAAGAAGTTTTGAATGTAATTCTACAATTAATTTTTCTTTACATTGTTAGTGTGCATCTAAACTATAAAAATCGGAAAATATTAATATTATATGAAAAAGTTTTTATGGCATATGAGAAAGGAGAAACGTAATTTTTTTTGTATTGAAAAGAAGAATATTTTTATTATAGTATGCATTAGAAAAGGTAATCTTTAATGGTAGATTATAAAAAATGAATTTCCGAATTTTTTTTCTCTGTAAGCAATTGCATATTATTAAAATATCTATCATAATGCATATCAAGAACACACATATCAGAACTAAACCACCTTGATTAATTTTTTTACTGAAAGAAATAATCGATTTCTAACAATTCCAGTATTTTCGAGACAGTTTTCACGCATTCAATGCTCACAAAAAGGATTTTGGGCTTTTAGCATAGATATTAATCTGGATATATATTCTGCATGAACTGCAACAATTCAGTCAGATCTGTGCAGTTTAGGAGTGAACATGTCCCCATGCAACCTCCCCAGAAAAAGAACTAAAGGCTTGTTAATACTTAAAGTAGACGTTTATCTTCTGTTTGAATATGGTTGTGGTTTGAGAATGTAATAAATTTAAATGATTTAAAACAACCAGCTGGTGTCATTACCTTTTGAAATCCCATTTCGTTGATTTCTATGTGTTCTGAAACATTTGGTAATATTAATTATTTGGGATAACAGCTTAATAAACTATCTGCTTACTACCATTCGTGTGCAACTTTAGCACTACAGATTATGTAAAAAATCCTTTTATAATGTTAAGCATAATCGATTCTTTAAAATCATGCTCTTAAATGAAGAAAATGTAGAGAATAGTATTAATTTCAAAATAAATATGAAATTAAAGCCATAGTTATTGCTATTTAAAATTAATAAATGTTTGAGAATTTGTTCCAAACTTTTGCACCTTTTTGGGACATTTTTTCGAAACTCAACACTCACTCAACTAGGTTTGACTTTTAATGCAGATATTACAAATAAAAGAGCGCTTGAACATTTCAGTTTAGTGATATTAACGCTACGTTTTGAAGCAACACGAGGGCTATTCCTAAACATTTAACTTTCAATTACCTGTAATTAAACATTTAAAAAAATTAGGTGCACGTAATTTTGTGAAATATGAAAGCCTGCTTCTATTAAAGTTTTTTTTCTACTTTTTCAAGATTCTATGTCAGGTCCACTGACATCACAAACTCTTTTAATAAATTTTACAATATTAAAAGAAAGTTG
Source organism: Araneus ventricosus (assembly GCA_013235015.1). Classification (NCBI taxonomy): domain Eukaryota; kingdom Metazoa; phylum Arthropoda; class Arachnida; order Araneae; family Araneidae; genus Araneus; species Araneus ventricosus. Next base: position 28,754 of record BGPR01012017.1, read on the forward strand.
CCGATTTTTTTTTAAAGGAAAAGGTTTCCTGAAAACGTCAAATATCACTGTTGCAAAAACGGAACTAAAATTATGGTTTCTGCATAAGAGGAAATCGGGTTCCAGACCAGACCGATGGGGGTCTCATGTCCATCGAATCGCCGCCGCTTTGCACCTGGCTGACAACTCCACTTTCGGTCCTGAGAACAGTACGGGCGAGGAAATCCGTTACGAGCTGAGACTACAACTTCTTCGCAACCTCGGAAAGTAAGAAAGAATTTTTTCCCCCTTTTCCATGGAAATGTTTAAACTGACTTTAAATCCATCTGCCTTATGTTTATTCGTCTGTCAGTATCAGTTTATGTAAAATTTTCCGTAAAATTAGATTTAAAATATTATCTAAAAGCAAATACAATTAGCTTGATTTAACATCAAGCTCGATTGCATTTTATTCAAATTTTCTAGATTAAGAGTATTGAAATAATAGCAAATAAATGAAAATGTGAATTTCAAATGTAGGTTCTAATGATCGAATTTAAAAAGTTGAAACATAGTTTTTAAATTACAGGAAGATTATGGGAAGGGATTTCCAGAAGAAGTTGTTGGTTGGATACATGATCGATCAGTGGAAACAAATAATTAGTCTCATGAGAATAGGGTATCTGTTTTCGTAAATGAAGAACGAAAATATGTGTTACATGGAGTAAGAGAAGAGCTGCATCTCGATCGTACCAAAAAAATTTTAAGAAAATTGCCGGATGCGCACGCATGTCAGCTGTTGTTTATATAAATCAAATATGCCGAATAAAAGAAAGTTCAAAGGCATTATCTTTGAAGAAAAATTATTGTATTCAGTTTGGGAATTTTCTATCAATACCACTTCTATTTCAAAAAGATTTTGCTCTTTGCCTTACGGTTAAAATGCGTAAAATATGGTTCAAGGAAAAAGGAAAAGTTGGGTTGAAGCAATCCGATTTCAAACCGACTGCAAATATTCTGTACTTATTTGAAAAATGTTGGAAACGCTGATGGAAAAATGACAATAATAGAAGTATTGTTTTGTGTTTTTAAGTAAATGTTGTGTAATTTTTTATTTAATATATGGCGAGTGCATCATCTGAAGTATTTATTGTCCAATTTTTGCGTATCATTTGGACTAATAGAATGGCCTTCACGGCCCTCTGAGTTGATGAAGTTCAATTTGGGCAAACGTATACTTAATGCATTAATTATGAGCGCGAAATATTTCGAAAATATAAATATGTAAAAGAGTGTTCGCAATTTTTTTTACATTAAAGAACAAAGAAAACTATATACATTACTTTAAAAATGAATATTAAAAATTCTTAGCTTACGTTCTTTGTGTTTCTGTAGAGAATTCACCTGAAAGTTGATTGTTTTTCACTTCCAGAGATAAGAAGATGAGCTCACAGGAACTCGCCCTGTACATCCACGCCCTGCTAGTGTCCTGTATGGACCTCAGGGACTTCTACGGCTACGACCTGGTCCGGGAGTTGCGTAAGAGAGTGGAGGCGGGCGGGAACTACACCAACCCCTTTCTGATCCTTGCCCTGTGCAACGCGGGGGACGCCATGACAGCCAGAGACATAGAGAGGGTGACCACCGCCTACGACTCGCAGCACAGGCCCTTATGGACAGGTAGTTGCCATATGAATACGTTTTTCATTGCTAACAGTGCTTCCAATGGTAGAAATATAGGTTCACAAAAAAATCATCCCAAACTTAGAACAGATTTAAAAATAAAAGCTATTTTTTCTGCAGAACCCATTGCAAGAAGACTTTTAATACTGCAATACTCTTTCATTTAATCCCATATTTGAGACCTGTTTTAGCATTAACATACTCAGCGAAAACCCCTGTTACTTCTGCCAGTATAATATAATAAAATTTGCAAAATCAGACCATTCCTATCTATGAAATATTCACGACTGTAACACAATAGTATAGTATCTTACTAATCAATTCTTACTATCAATTGAATAGTATCTTACTAATAAATCATTTCTTAATAACTTCATTATTTTTAAAATGTATTTCTCGGCTTGTAGGAAAAGAGAATTGGATCAGCGAATAGTATTAGGGAAAAAGTTGTCTTTCAGAAAACTTTTTTTCTCAAAATACCTTAGAAATTAGAGCACTATCACCAAAGTTCATTTCAGACAAAGTTAAAAATAAAAATTCTTTTTCCTATTTTTTTTCTATTTACGGCCTCTTTGAATTTTTAATATATGTCACTTGAAGTTTCACTTTAAAAATGTAATAAAATTTATTAACACGCACAAACAAGATGTCACTGCAAAAATGTATTTTGTCCTGTGTTGAAAAGTTTGTCTACCCTACCTTTCCCACAAAATAGTCCTGCTTTACATTCCAACACTCCTCTTTTGCTTTATCAAAACCTATATTTATGTAAGCAGTTAATAATATTATACATCAGATCAAAATTTCTGAAGAAACGTGAATTTGAAATTATTAAACGAATGAGCTTCACTGGTGTTCTGGGATCTATTCAGTTTCTGAAGATTTATTTTCAAGTTTTCATGTTTGAAATAATCAGATGGGATGCAGCATCAAGGCTTTTGGTATCTTAGTAAAGAAATTTAAACAATTAAATGACACAATAGTAAGTAAAACAACCTAAAAGAAAACATTATGTAGTAAGTTTCAGTACAGAAACATAATGAATCCCTAAAACTTGTAGATGATGTAATTTTACTTCTCGAAAAGCAAGAATAAAATACAACTGAAATATTTGAAGGAAAATTCTTTTTTTTATTCGTCGAAATAAATCTCAAGTTGCAATAAATAATTAAAATATTTAAAGGCATACACCAATAATGATTAGAACCGCGGTTTTTTTCAAAGACTACTTTCTTTTTCCAGATTCTCAGGCCCTTTCGAGCATGGCCCTGTCCTGCATCTCCTCCCGCAGCGGCGTGTACGTGGACGAGCGTACCCTCAAGGACATGCTCCAGGAGCTGAAGAGGCACCAGTTCAGGAACGGGACTGTCGACAACTTCAGGACAACCGCACTCGTCACACAGGTAGCCTCATAGCCACACACACCATATATTTTCGTTGAGCTTTCTTTACAATAAAACTAACTGCCAGGCTGCGACAAATCAAAATATGTTGAACGCATAATATACTGGTATGTTTAGTAGTTCAGAACAGTATATTATGCAAAGACAATATTCCCCCATCAGACCTTTCCAAGATTATGGACCAGCTGGAAGATGGCGCCTCCCAGTCCTTCGCAAACAGAATTCTTCAAGAGCTCTACCCACAAATCCCTATCCCCTTCCAAAGTCAGCCTAAGAACCTAACAGCCAGAGAAGAAGCCTTTACCAAAAACGAAATAGCCCGCATCATGAAGAAAGTTCCAATTAAAAAATCACCTGGGTATGTCGGAATAGACTTCAATGTACTCAAATCCATCTTCAGAACCTACCCAGAGACTCTCACAACATTTTACAAGAAATGTCTGTCACTCCAATACCTCCCTAACCCACTGAATACTGGAGTTATGGTCCTTTTCTTAAAAAAGGGAAAAACAAATCGGACATTAAATCCTACCGCCCAGCCTCCCTGCTTCCATCTTTCGGCAAAATACTGGAGAAATTGCTTTTTGAACGACTCAACCACCACCTCAGAAGAAATAACCTTCAACATCCTAACCAATACGGCTTCAGAACCAATAGATCTACTGAAGAAGCAATACTTAACCTTCTCGATAAGATAAATTCAGCGAAGAACAGCAAACAACATTCCCTGATGATCTCCATGGACATCAAAGGGGCATTTGACCACTTGCAATACACCTCGATTAAAAACAGCCTCGACAACCTGAAGTACCATAGCAACATCCTCGAGACCCTTATAGATATTCTTTCCAATAGGAAAGTTGCAATACATACCTCACAAGGCCCAGCAACATGGAATCAGCATCAAGGAAGCCCCCAAGGCTCCTTCACAGGATCAGCGTTCTGGAAACTGGTGGTCGACGAAGTGTTCCGGAAAGACTGGCCCCAGGGGGTGCATTTGCAGATGATTTCGCCATTTTGGGCAACGCTGGGACAAAACAGGAAGTCAAAACCCGGCCAATAAAGCATTGTAAACCTTCAATACATGGACCGACAAGCACAAACTTGAAATTCTATTGGACAAAACTAATTATCTCCATATAAACAAGAATAGATCAGGACCAGTATGGTACTCAGGAATTTAATGGGGACAAAACAACATAAAAAGAGCTTTAGTGATAAATTATTTCTGAGTATTAATCGATGATAAGCTTAACTTCGAGGATCACCTTTCAGCAATAAAGAACATGTCCTTAATTCTTCACCAAGGGCTCAGTAAAGTCTGATGTTTTTACTGAGTCCTCAAGCTGGGGACTCAGTAAAAACATCAAAAGACAGCTGTATCTAACGGTGGTGGAAAAGGTCATTCTCTATGCCTCAACAGCATGGGCCCACAACATCACTACCAGACAACAGAAACTCTTGTCTTCAATCCAAAAAAAGTTTCGGCTCAATATCATAGCGGCGTACAACACCACCCCAACGACGGCTCTCCAGGTCATAGAAGGTCTAATGCCTCTTCACATTAAAGCCAGAATGCAATCAACACTGGTAAGGGTAGGCCGCCTGGGTAGAAATTGCGATTACAAAGGTTTCCACTTCGACCATGAAAGTTATGAGCAGCCATCACCACCATCAACAATACCCCCTGCACTTTTTAGCCTGGAAGATAGAATATCACATGGGGGACAAGTTCCTTCCAAAGAACGCCAATTGAAGTATACACATATGGCTCAAAGGTAAGCGATCAAACGGGCAATGCTTTTTGTGCCAATGCAAACGAATCCATCACTAAACCCTGGAAGGCCAAGGTCAGCCCAGCCAAAACTGTGTTCCCAGCAGAAATGCTAGCCGTCAAAGTAGCCATCGAGTGGGCCAGCACTGCAAACGAAGAAGTCAACATCTGGAGCGAGAGCGAGTCTAGCCTCCAAGCTCTTAACCCATTAACGCCCGAATTAATACTGCTGAATAAATTTTGATGAATATCTCAAATCTAGCTTATTATGGACTACTTAGAGTAAGAAATTCAAAATTCAAGCAATTGTTAGTTTTGAAATTACAGCCCGCCCTCATTAGGATGCTGGGCGTTCCAGTGATAAAAAGTTAGTCCAGTTAGTGAAGTCAATAAACTTTGTTACAACATATAAAAATTGTAATAAAGGCCTAGTCAAAGTTTTTTAATAAATTTTTAGACAAATGTGATTTAAACTATTTTATTTTTTAATATTATCAAAAATATATTTTAAATGTGTATTTTTAGCGTTAAAAGTTTAGTTTCTTTGCTAATAATAACGATAGATAAACTAGAAGGATTTTACAAAAAAAATACTGAATCCAAGTACACGATACATACATAAAACGTTTAAAAATACGTAATATTCATGAAAAACATTTAAATACATAAATATCATCCTTAGATAAAGAGTAAACTGGAGTATTTTGAACAGAATATCAGAGATTTTTATTTAGAAAAAGTTCATAGACTTCTGTGTGAAAAAATTTTCAAACATTTCAGTTACCTTTAAATAGCGTATTTCATTTATAAGACTTCACAAAATTTTACTTATCCTTATTTTTTCACTGAATTTTGAATGTTCAGGATAAAATTTTGAATATCTTATTTTCGTTTTTTTGTTTACATTTCATTTCGTTCAGCATTATCTTTATCCAAATCGATAATATTCCTTAATTTATCCGGAATTTCGATTTCACCTCTTCCTGCTATATCAACTACTACATTATGAAAATCTGCTTCATCTGTTAAATTGTCAGCATCCGGTGAAATTACAATAAAGCCGTTTCAATTTGTTCTGAAAACAAATATTCTCGAACTTCATCAATCCTAAGAAACTTACTAAAGATGATTTTTAATCTAGATGCTCATAAATAAAAGATAAAACATAAATATTTGCTTTAAAATAGTTGAACGAGTTGTTAATTCAATTATTATGCACAAGTGCGAAGAAAATGAATGATTCTGAAAATTTGAATACAAGTTAGCTGCAACGCCCAGAGTCCTCAATTGAAGACAGCATTATATGACATCATTTTTGAAAAGGAAAATTTGAAAGTTACAAATTTATTTACAATCATATTTTGACATAGAACTTTAAAATAGAGTTTAATAATAGATGTAATTACACGCCTGGTTTATAGTCGATGCAGCTGCGCGAAAACTAAATGCATCTACGAGGCTTGAAAAATCGCAAAACGGCGATGCAAATCACGAAATTATAAACACTAGCAGCTGCATGAAAATTAGTAGGAATGCTCATTGTAATGTCATCTACCACTTTTAAAATTAAATTTTTTTCAAGAAATCAAAAAGATTCTACACGATGTTTTATTTACTTTCCTCAATTGAGGGCCCTGGGCGTTAATGCGTTAAATCCTTTTATGTAAAGATCAAAATCATTCAGGGGGCACAAATGACCCTTCTAGAAAATGCCAGAATCAGAATCGGGTGGGTTAAAGCACACATAGGAATAAAATGCAATGAAATACAGATACCCTTCCGAAGGAGGCAAACACGGATGGAATTCCAGCCAGCCTTCCATTCCCAAATATTTCCTAAAGAAACAACTACTACAGCTCTCACTCTCGCGACGGCAAGCTGAGTAGGATAATGGTGAGACTAGAAGATCTTTTTACAGCATTATACCGAAAATATCAAACATACAGCTGCACTAGTTCAGAGAATGCATCCAATTCGCCACTGTCCATGGGCTCTTCCAAAGCTAATTCAAGAGATTCGGTCTCCACTCTACAGACTACTGCGAATGTGGGGAAATAGGAAATCCCCTTCACTACGCAACGAGATGCCCGCTTACTTTATCTTATCACCACAAGGAACCAAGCCCACAATTCAAAGTCCATTGGTGGAAGAGCGCCCTATCCAGAAAACTCTCCAGACGAAATATAGATAATTTAATCACATTCCAGGCGACTAACGAAGACCTAATTAAAAGTCAAAATACAACACCGTCACATACTCCATCCTAGAAATAGATACTTCCAAAGATTCACGTCCTAGAACCAGAAATTCGATGAATACCCAGTTGAACAGCAGATCCCACTAGCTTAAAAACAGCAACCAGCCACCACTAATTCATCCGTAATTCATTCGAAAAATTCAGCCCTCACATCACTGCCAACCCTGGAGTAACAATTCCAGCGATCCTTCAGTATAAATAGCAAGACAGAACAAATAACCAGTCACACGATTTTTAGGATGGTTGCGACAATTTTCATCAATATAACCGGTTGTAATATATTATTCAATTCTTCTTTTTCGTCGCATCGAACAACACTAACAGCCCGAATCACGGAGCTCCAACTGTATGAAACAATGTAACTAAAGGAAACATTCTACCCTTTTACTGCACTCATATGATAACTCCTCTTGTAATTATTTTATATTATACTCGGATTGTAATCGTCTATGTGCTTTTCATTCTATTCTTCTTTGTTCATTTATAATTAGAACTTTTGAGTGTTTTTATATCTCGTGATGTAATTGTTTTTGCTTTTCCTTTTCAATCATGTTTCACACATACTCATCCAACCGACAGGGAGACGTTTAGGCTCCGAATTCGGGACTATGCTGTGATGTTATAGTTAGTAGTCCAATGCTTTACGCAAGAAATACGATTTTCATCAAAACACCAGACCTAAAGAAGAAAAATATATTTAAAGATTGAAATATAACAGATTGTTATTTAAAAGATCGACATTTTGACTCAGGCAATAAATATACACATTCACAACAATTGACAATCAGTCCAAATTTACTTTCCATGCATTATAAAGATTCTGATTTTTGTTCAGAATCACGTGTCACGAAAACTGTACCATTTACCAGTATATGCTGGTATCTTCCGAAAAGTTTTTGAAACATTTAGTGTTTGTCAACAACTCTATGGCATCTTTGTGTTATATTTTCTGTATATAACTTAGAAATTACAGTATTCAAACGCCCGTAGTCAGAGGTTAATAGTAGAAGTAAGAGAAATTTGGAGTTCATATTATGGAGTGAAACAAGAAAACATAATTTAACATATTTAATTCAAAGTAATTAACATAAATTTATCAATAATCACATTTTATGAGAAATAAATAGACCCGTTTTCAAGAAATAAAAAGAGAGTATATGCAAAAATGTGAAAAGTAATGGACTTCACTGAGAAGAGATCACATGATCAGTCATGCAATAAAAGCATTAATTTCTGAAAAGATTCCTTTAAGGTTTGCCCTTTGTATGAAGCAAAGATTAAATTCTTCCTTATTTAAATATATTTTAAGCGAATATCTGAACAAATAGTTAATACAGGAATGCAAAACCTTATGCTTTTGATAAATTGTGCATGATTTTCGAATTCTTTGAGTTAATGAAACTGTGTAAATGTTTTTCTGTCATAAATAAAGTTTCTGCTACTAAAAAATCTTTTCGATGATTCATTGTTTCTTTCCAAGGAATGTTTTTCTTTTTTTGGCAGGCCCTATTCATACATGATTCCTACAAGAAGGATTTTGACTTGGACTCGGCCATCAAGGTTTTGGTCGATGGCCTGAATGGAAGCAAGTCACTCCTGGACGCCTACTACGCCCTTCCCGTCCTCAGCCGAAAAAGCCTGCTGAACGTCACTTCCAATCATTGCACAAAAGAGCCGGTTGCAGGTGAGTCTGTTTCTTAACCCCGCTCTTAGAGTTGCAAGTGTGAGGGGAGAGGTAACTGAACACTGTTCCCATAGTGGTGAATGCTGTAAAATAGCATCTGAAATGACTCTGTGGTATAAAATCGACAGTTATTTTTGCTTGAAATGTCATAGTGTCTATCTAAATCGTTCTTTTTAAAAGTGAGAGGAGATTCATCCCCTGCCCATCTATCTGCTTGGAATTCGTCACACTGTCCTCTAGAATTTTTCGGCTATAAAACTTCCGAAAGCGTCTCTTATCAATTGACAAAAGAATTCTCAGTTCTGTACAAAGGTGATAAGTATGCAAATTTCTTCAACATGAAATTACAGATCACGTGTAAGAATGAGTGTGCATACAGTTACATGCTTTACCTCGGTGTACGTTGAGAATTGTAAAATAAATATGACAGAACTTATTAAAAAGTTTGTTGCAATGCCAAATTAACTTCTTGAATCGTGAAAGGAATAGGTGGCCTTTCAAGCAAAAGGCATCAACAGATGACCGCTATGTCGTTCTGAAACCAAAAGAGATCAATAACAGTCTCCTGGAAACTTGCTCAGGATTTGCGTCATCAGTAGGACGTCATCAGCTACAATTCCCCATATACGTCACAGGTACATACATACCTATTAGGTTATTCGAAAAAGAATGTCGGTTTTATATATAGTTAGATTTTGCTACTTGTTCTTGGAATAAATGTTTATTTTATTATATCATGTTGTATACCATTTTAAAGTGCAGAGTTTGCTTTATATTTCTCTGCTCTTGGTTTTTATTTTAATTATTCTTTATTATCCCTTATTATTTGAAGAATTTATGATAGGAAAGAAGGACTTGCGACCGACATTCTTGTGCGAGTTCAAATTAGGTCATAAAGTAGCAGAGGCGAGTCATAACACCAACAGCGCATTTAAAAAGCGATCCACAAATAATTTTACGATACAAAGTTGTTGTCAAAAATTTTGGAATAGAGATGAGAGCCGTGAAGAGGAAGAAGACTACTGCCGTCCACTAGCAGTTAACAACGACGAATTAAAGGTGTTGGTCAACGCAATTTCTCTCACAACGTCCTCTGGAAAGTCAAAATCATGTCAAGAAACAGTCAAGTAATATGGAAAACTAAAACTTTTTTGTGCGACAACAGCGATCTTTTTTGTATCCATTCGGACATACGATAAAAAATGGATTGTGTGCAACATTCGGCGGCACTCAACACAGTAGTTGGACTGCGGCAAAGCTCCGCAACACTTCCCAGAGCCGAAGCTGCACTAAAAGAAGAACTTGGTTACGCTTTGGTACTCGTCAGCCGGTCTGATTGATTTCAACTTTCAACCAACTCGTCAGACAAGTATTATTACGAAATTGACGAAATAAAACATAAACTGCAACATATGTGCTCGGCATTGGCCAATAGAAGAGGTCCTATTCTTCTGTAAAACAATGCCGGGCCACACGTCAACTGAGTAAATTAGGCTACGAAACTCTGCCTCACCCTCCATAATCACCAGACCTCTCGCAAATTTAATACCACTTTTCAACACATATATCACTTATCGTAAGAGAGTCTATTCAACAACCAAAGTGTTGCTGAAAATGTCTTCCAACAGTTTATCGATTCCAGAACGTAGAAATTTGAACTTAACGGAATATATAAAGTCATTTCTCGTTGGCAAAAATGCTTTAGTTGTAATGGTTCTTATTTCGATTAAGGCACTTTACTCTGAGCTGAGATATATATTTAACCCTCTGAGTGGTTCGGTCTCCCTTGTAAAGCGATTCGAAAAGCGATTGTTCGAAGACCCCTTATCTGTTTTAAAAGTGCGCGCTCCTCCGAACAGAACATGTTCCAAAAGCGCAGCGGATTCAGTCTCTTCCCCCCTCTGATCCATGGGTAATCAGCAACCCCTCGAAGGGACTAACCACAAGAATCCGTTCTATTCAGCTAGGATCCTATTCAAACTAGCCCTTACTGCCTTCGGAGAGCCCACCTGTTGTGTGATAAATTAACACTTCAGGTCTTCAAGATGGGCAGTTGGGATCTATTTTCTGCACATTGCTCGTGTCAACAACACCAAATGACAAAAATACACACCGGTTAGGCGCGTATACCTATTTTTCATGTTTTGAATATCTAATAAAGTGAACATTATTGAAGCTGCATAAAAGTTGATTTTTAAGATCTTTGTGATTTAAATTTTTTGCCGTTTATTAATATTTGTATTTTAGCTGCTGGCTGTATTTTATATTAGTAGTTTTTTTATATCCGTGACTTCACTTTATTTACTAGTCAGCATATTATTCTATGAATTTAAAATTAATTTACTAAATTTCAAGGATTAAAAACAATGCCATTATATATATATATATATATATATACATATATTCAAAAAATTAATCAAATATTCATATATATTCAAATTTTAATATACATATATTAAAAATTAATATACATATATTAAAAAAGACATCAAAAATTAGTAAAAAATAATTATATATATATATAATTATTTTTTACTAATTTTTGATGTCGCATTAAAAGTTTTCATATTGCTTCTTGATTTAGTACTCCGTAAAAGGTAGAAAATTGAGAAACGATCACAAATATAAACAGTGTTTAACTGGATTAATCCGTTTTGTATGCACATAAATACTTATTATATGGATAGTCGCATAATAATCTGTATTCTATAAAACCGCCTGTAATAATTAATACATATGAAGGATTAGAAATAACCTTCTTATCCCCTGAATAATGTTTTAAATTAACTAATACTACAAACCTTTTTTACTGAAACTTGTACTATATGCTTGTTAAGAGCACGAGTTAATAATTCTCAAAATAAAGTTTACGTTTAGACTAAATGTTAGAAGAAATAACGTATACATATACCGTTATTTAGCACGCAAGATATTATCTTTTATTATAATAAACAGAAAATTAATTCACCTAGATTAACAAAATTTGAAACTTTTATACTATAGTACCGGTCATAGAGCATCCCGTGGCCAAATTTTCAAAATTAAATTTAATTCTTTATTTATAACTTTTTTATCGAAAAGAAAGGTATATTAGAGTTTAGACAGGGCATTAGAGTTTTTTGAGCCTATTTAAACGAAAATTGGACCCTTATCTACAATTAGGGTTGCGTTTAGGAGTTACCGTATTCAGAAACACGAAGTGTAAAACGAGGAGATAT
>BGPR01012018.1:0-46447 GCA_013235015.1 Araneus ventricosus
TTTTCATGTATTACCCAACCCAAACATTACATACGTTTTGATCTTCCGTAAACCAGTGCAAATTACTACTGTCCTCACTGAATTTTTCTAATAGAATTTGTTCAACAAAAATCTGCGACACATGGAATCATTAAACTTTTCTTAACACGATGCAAAAAAAAAGAAAGAAAGGCGAATGATGAAAGTTTCTTCCATTCTCAACGAGGGTTCAACAGCCACCACGTATCATCCTTTCAAAAGTGTCGAACAGGGTGTAATGGAGCGAACACGTTCCGGCACCGTTTTTCCTACGAGAAATAACTATCAAAATTTCTGTGAAAACGTCTTAAAAAAGTGAGATTTTTTGTCACCATGTCAGAGCGTCCGCTGCTTATTTTGCGAATGCACTAGTAGTCCCCTTGATTCTCGTATATTAACACAATCGGAGTGTTTTGTGTTTAGTTTCACTGAACGTCTTAACAGATTTTGCCCCATTGAAGTTATTTGCATCATCAGAATCTTAATTAAAAATTTGAGCGTCCATGGCCCAAGAGAAAATACCCACCTTATAAAATTTCTAGAAGAGAAAATAAAAAGTTACCTGTTCTCTGTTTAACTCTTACACTCGCAGAATCGGCGTCATTTAATTCAAAATAAATATTTTTTGTTCCAAACTAAAATAAAATCAATGTAGTAAATTGTAGACGCCTTACGTGCCAATTGCCATTGGATAAGGCACCAGAGAATAAGGAAAGGAATCGAGTATACATTTTGAAACAGTGCCTCAGTTCTGATGATTTTCATCATAAATTTCAGATCGATCTGTACCTTGATATTACTATCTCACCAAATTATTCTATTTAACTCGTGTTTTGAGGCATCGAGCAAGAGAGATGACGCACGCACAGTATACACTGACGGTCTGAAATTTGATACAGATCTACAATTTTAATGCGAGGATCACATAATTTCTGTCTAGCTAGTTTGATGCTTTTTTTGAGTTATCATTTTCCATACACTGAACAGACAGAGAGACAGGCAGTCAATCCTTTGGCAGATTCCGTCTATTATTTGACAGATGATATCACAAATTGTGTAGCAGATACCCAAATTTTATCTGTCTAGCCTGCTCTGCTTTTGAGTTCTCAAAGTTAACAGGCAGGACAGATATAATACAAACGATCTTTTTTTCGAACTCGGAAGGGTCTCAAATTCTTAGATCTGTCAAAAAAAAGATTCTTCAAAATCTAGAGGTAAAATTTCTTGACGATTACAACCTTTTTTCTACCTAGACATATTTTATGAGAAAGTAGACAAAATTTTTTCACAATAACAGTGATTCTAGTACAAAATCATGACATTTCCGTGAATATTATCGAAATGAAAATGGTGAAAAGAAAGAAAGAAAACAAAGACGAATGGTGGAAGTTTCTTTTCTTTTCAGAGGATTCATCAAACCAAAGTCACATTTCTCAAAATTAATAAAAAAATAAAATGTGACGTTAGGATAGCGCGTCATTGCTGGATTCAATATACCTCGACTGTATTTGTAAATAACAATGCATCAAATATCGGGAAAAAATTTGAAGTATGAACCAGTCTGATCAATATAAATTGGAAATTTTATTCATGCAAAAATAGACTAATGTCTTTATTTTCTGTATTCAATGCAACTGCTATTGCATAAGTCAACCAACAAGGTAGAAAGTTAAAAAATTTAATTTGTCCATCAATCCTGAGAGTGTTTAAAAAGGCTCCTGTCAGTATGGAAGAGGAAGTCAATGATGGAGAAAGTGAATGTCAAAAAGACGAAGAAAAAAGAGAGTGGAATCTGAAACACGAAGTAACGATCTAATCTTTCTGTCACGTGAATTGCTATGGAAATAACTCCAAATGGTATCAAAGAGTAAAGGAAAAAGAAACAACCAAAAAGGTGCACAATGGCACATCAAGAACAAAAGTGGCACTCTCTCCCAGCTTGAGTTGGTATTTTGACGATAAGAATATATTTTTCTTCTCCTTTATTCCTCATCTTTTCATCGTTTGAGTTTGTGCCAATTCAACAAGGCTTAAAATGATGCTTTTCGTCTTTTTTTCAACCCAGCAGACATTGTCTAAGCTTAACGCTTGCGGAACAAAGCATTTGCTTTACATAAAATAAATTTAGAGGAATGTCTCTAACGAACTTTTCCAGTATGTTATAATGTTTGAGAAGGGAGTAATAGTAGAGTACTTCATTAAAAACAAAATAGTGAGAAGACACTGCTATGCTTATTCATAAATTTTCAGGTTTGATTTTATATCGGAACAATGTACATTTTTCAAACATCTGAACAAATGTAAATTTTGCAATATTTTGGAAGAAATCCAGAAGCTACACGAATAGATTTTGATGTATAATAGGAAAATAAAGTATTCCCAAACTGTGAGAGCGTTCCTTTGGATGAGGTACATAATATCATCACAGAAGCTTCAAATAAAATTGAAGAATCTTTGAAAAAAATAAGAAACCCACTGCTATCACTTTTGGTTATCCATCAGATGGGAGACATACAGTTAGTAAGAAAAGCGCTTTTTCGGAGTTCTTTGTTAGGCGTGTTTTTCTATTATAGTTATTTTTTCCGATTTTTGATATTCATTTTATTTTTGAATCGTACTATTATGTAATAATTCGAAACTTGTGTAAAGCTTCTATATATATATAGTAGAACCCCAGGAATCCGAACATTTTTTAAAAAATTTTCTGAAAAATGAAGGAAACATTTTTACTGAAAAATGAAGGAAAAATAACAATCACGAATCAGAAACAAAGCTAGTGTTTATTCCTAATTTAAAAGAAGAATTCTATTGGTCTTTAAGAATGAATACAGCACCTTAATTAGTAGAAATAAACTCAGATATCTTCTTTTTACCCTCAACTTGTTTGCCACTGTGCCATGCGAATCGCCGCGTGCTCTTTGAACACCTCTTAAATTTAGGAGGTGTTGGCTCTTTTCCGCACGCCTTCACAGAACGGCGCCCCATGTCCCCGTACCTGAAGCTATTACAGCGACCGAACCGGTTAGATGGACATGGGACAAGTACGTCTTCACAGAGCATCCAGAGTCAATACTGTACTGCATTTGGTATATCAAGAGTATTTTACCGAATTCCTCGGAATCCGAACAGAGGCCATCCCCAATTTGTTCGTATTCCCGGGGTTCTACTGTATTGCTTGATGAAAAATAAACATCTACTCCATCTTTCATCTCACCCTTATATTGGAGAAATGAAAGCCGACTAGCGCATGCGCAAAAGAGCGGAGCGTTTCCGTATCTGAAAACAGACAGTATATTCTATTAAAAACAAAGTGTTCTCTTCAAAAATTCGTAAATACTTCTCTGTAAAGTGAAAAGGTAATTAATTTTAGCTGGAGAGCGTTTCTCTCGACTCCTTCGTACACTTACACAATACGTCGCGTTTCGTGTTTAACTTCGTGGTATAGTGAAAAAATTATGTATGCATTACGTGCTTTTATTCCGTTGATCAGTTGGTCCAAAAATTGAAATGGACAAACAATTTTGGTGTCAAGACAACACAACAAATTTTATTTTTCTAGCTCGTTGCGATTTTAAGTCATCGCGTTCGTATACGCATGAAACTGGAGAGAGGCAGTGAACCCGTTGCCGGATTTTATGCAGAATCTACAGGTTGATGTTTATTTATATATTTATTTAAAGGAAAGCGCACTACAGACAAAACTCCATTTACAGAGTGCTGACAAACACACAAAGAACAAAAGTCACAACGAGTAAATAAAAAATAAGAAATAATATGCCTTAGAAAGCGAAAAGTAGACCACAGAGAATACATAAAATCAAAAAACTTATGCAAACGTATATATAATTAAAAACGAAAACACATAATCACAAAACTTTAAGACACACTATGACACCAAAAGCCGTATTATTTAAAAAAAAATTAAAGTTCATTTCCAAAAAGCAAGGGTTAAAAAGTCAAAACACGCAAACACCGAGTCTAATAAAAAACACACCAGGAGTTTAAAAGTTTAAGAGCGTAAATACACACTTGAGATTAAAAAAAAAAAATGCAACACTTAAGATATAAATAAATCAAACACGGCGCCAAAAAACTGGTCGAATACATAAGAACACGGAAAATCAAATAGCATAAAAATCTGAAATGTTGTAGAAAGGCAAAATAAAACATATCATGTATTTAAAAGATGCAAACATTTCGACTTAAAAACACCTAGAGACATATTAAAAATGTCGAGTTCATCAGAGAACGTGTTAAAAATTTTATAAAACCTATATAACGAGAACCTGTTAATATAATTAAATTTTCAATCGAAATTTGGAAAGGAACTCTGGTTTCTTAAAAATCTGGCGGGCACAGCGAAATCTATTGAGCTCATTATATCATTACAATCAATTGAACCATTAATAACTTTGTAAAAGAAAAGAACGCAAGAAACATCTCGTTTGGAGGATAAACTAGGCATATTAAAAATATTACGTAGGAGTGAAGAAGATATATCATGCAAGTAAAATACATTTTTTTTGTAAAGTAAACATCTCAAGAAGTTGTTCTGTATTCGCGCAATAATTTCTATTTTGTTTCGGTAATTGGGATTCCAGATAATACTGCAGTATTCCAGATTGGAACGAATATGAGCGCAATACAAGACCTTGAGGGTAAGTTCACTGGAAAATTCTCTGGTTCTACGCTTAAGAAATCCAAGCCTGCAATATGTCTTAGAGACAATGGTATCGATATGTTGGGGAAAATCAAGTTTGGAGTCAAAGATGATACCAAGATTAGTGATTGTATTTGAGCGTGATAAAACAAGATTGTTAATTTTGTATACATGAATCAAAGGTTGAGCCTTTCAAGTGTAACTCAGAACACTACATTTTTCAATGTTCAAGTGTAATCTGTTATCCATGCACAACTTAAAAAGACAATAAAGATCTCTTTGTAGAGGTCACATACCAAATTCCATGCGACTAGCTCGTTGCATTTTTAGTTCATCGTGTTCTCTGACAGACAAACGGACGATGAAACACTGTTTATACGTCTTTCAAGGGACTGACGTATAAATGAGAAGACATATAATCGAAATTTTACTAAAAAACTTTGATTATTACAAATTTAATGCTGCTATTACAAATTCCTTTAAAAGTATTAGTTTTAAAGTTTTTTAAGATAGTACTAGTGTAACAGGTGTATTTATCCGGCAGATGGCGCTGCCACCCTCCCTCTAAGATAGAGGTTCCCAAACTGCGGTACTCGTACTAATGACTAGTTGGGTACGCGAATGACTAGTTGGGGGTATACGCAAAATAAAAGTTGGTAATGCCGGAAACAAGAAAAGATAAGGGATTAAAAGGTACAGAATTCTGTTTCCTCAAATTTCTGTGAGAAGTAAATGTGAAAGCCTACTCTCGAAATAAGAAAAGAGGAAGAAACCTGGTAAATGACTGTTATTTGGTTTTCACAACTCGAGATACGACGCTATAGTATCTGCCTTCATTTAAACCCAATTTCGTGAAACTCAGCTCCATGAGACAAGCTCAAGGATCGCACTGAGATTTTCTTCCACTTGAACAGTTGATTATCACAGTGAGTAATCCTTATAAGTTAATGCTAAATTAATACAATACAGGTTTCCCCTCCTTTGTTGTTGAACTGATAATATTTTAAAAATGGAATAAAATGTAAAATCAAATATAGGTCTTGCAAATGTTATTTATTCGAGTCATTTGACTCTTAAACTAACTTAAACCCTTAACGTTATTAGTAAAAACTTCTTTGCATTTACAGATGGTTGGGGGGTGCACATGACAGTAAGGGGTGGGCGAAAATAAGAAGACTACTCAAGGGGTACGCGAGGGAAAAAATGTTGGGAACCCCTGCTCTAGGAGATGACTCTTTGAGAGTGTGTGAGTGAAAAAGACTCGCGAAGCGATCCGGTGTTGTTGAGCCGGAAAAATGTATTCTTTTCTTTTATTTGTAAAGTGCAAATATTCTGTAAATAATCATTTAGTATTCATTAAACAAGTACTTGTCAACTTTACAGGAGCCGTCTTCATTTCGTCCTGAAATATTATCTGTGGATTAAGCAATGGCTCGATCGGTAAACCATACAAATAAATCGGAGCCATTATACTAGTATAATACCACATAGTATGGAAATCAATAATCAAATTTCCAAATTAAGCATTTATCATAAAAATAAGAAGAATCATACCTTTATTGCATATCTTGAGTACTAATCATACATATCTTATACAATTTATGTGCATGCAAGTAGGTGTTTAATTAAGACAATCTTAAATCGTCGTTTGACGTCCTGATTGTCTGTACATCATTATGAATCGGATTAAGTTCAGTGAATGTTTTTTCATTATTCTTTTGACAAAAGAAACAAGTTCTAAATTTCTTCTGTGGAGTCCATTGCGTCTTTGAAGAAAGGTGGAATAATTTATTCATCATCGCTTAAATTAGCACCAGACAATTTGTCTTCTATGAATTCATCAATTTTGAATAATTTTGAAGTCATGGTATCACAGTTCGCATACTAGAAAGGAGGAAAATTCCACATTTTAGAACGGGGGAAAACGACGTATGACCGAAGCTTTTGCGTCGTATACACGAAGTACTCTACCATTACAACGAATACGAATGAGTTGTTACTGTAATGAAACGACGTTTAAATGAAAAACGTATAAACGGTGCTTTACTGTGATTCCAAGAATGGCCCTTCGAGCTTCGCAATGTCTAAAATGCGAAGATTCATCGAAATGTCGAGGTCAAATTATTGACGGTTGCAATACTTTTTTGCTCTGTACACTTTGTGTACAGGAAGGTAAAAATTCATCGGAAGGATATAAATGTCTTTGACAGATGATTCAAACTGTCAAAGACATTTGCTCAAATTAGTTGGTTGAAATTTTATGAAATAAGTTAGTTTCGGAATGCTAAAAATTTTTAACGTTTTTCCCCGAATTTTTTTTGTATACTTCCACAAAACGATATCACATAACTTGTGGTCGAAAATAATTTTCTCTAAGTGTTATACTAAGCCCGAATTTTAAAATTCAATCTAGAAAATTTTTTATTTAATGTTTTGGGTCATTTTCGGCACGTTTACGGTTATAGTATCTTTTCTAATGATAGTTGAAAAACAATCAATGCACCATCGGATAGAACAAACAATTTTGTTTCTAATGAAATTTCTTTTGAGCTTCAAACGTAATTTACTGAATTTTGAGAAATTTAAAAAAATAGTCAGTTTTACAATCAAAATTTTATTTTTTTTTAATTTGCTGCATCCGACGTTCTAATAACACTATTATTTTCAATTTTTTTCAGCTTATAACTGGAACAGTGCTGTCAGATTTAAAACAAGAACGGTTTAAATATCTTTTCCCGTTTCTTTAAATTAATTTTTTCCTGGTCAGTTGAAAGATATTTTTCCTCAAGCGTTCTTCCTCCCGCGACACTTCTCTGGTTTCTGGCAATTGCATTGGCTGACGGGGCAGAGCGCAGGTGACATCATAACCTTTAATTGAATGACTTCTATTATTATTTTCGGATTCGATTTTATATTTTGCTTGCTGTACAATAATCATTTTCACGTTGCAATTTTTTAATATTGTTTCGGATTAACGTACTCTGTATCGTTTTTCTATAGTTGAAATGTCATTATCGCGAAGAAAAATAATCGGGAAAATCAATAATGTCCTGATACCACGGGTGCTAGTGTTTAAAATTCTAGCTTGTTTCTCAATTCTCAATATGGCAACATTCATTCGGGTTGAAGCTTATTCACTATTTTAATAATTTTTTTTTTGTTATTCTGATGATTTTGCATTCTGACAGTGCTTCTATGGTAACAATACTTTTATTCTATGTTTAAGTGAATCAATGTTGTTTGCGATTTGAATTCTTTCGGTATTCTTCTAGAACAGCGGTTGCCAACTTGTTTCCTTATTGATTATATTTCTTTTATTTTCACTATCTTTTTATTTTTAAATTCCCCCTACTGTCATATTCCTTCCAATCACCCTTCCGCGTAAAGAAGTTTTTAATAATAATGTTAAGGGCTTAGGCTAGCTTTAAGATTCAAACCACTCGAATTAATTTAATAAAACTCGTAGGATTTATTTTTGATTTTACATTTGTCACCTTTTTCATAATAGTTCGTTCCAAAATAAGGCAGCATTGAAACAATTTCGCGTGAACTAAGCTAAAAATTACGCATCGTGTTAAATAACTGTTCAAATGGAAGATAATTTCAGTGGGATCCTTGAGCTTGTTTTCATGGAGCTGAGTTTTATAAAATTAAGCTCAGATGAGGGAAGATATAATCGAACGTCTGCAGCTGCGTCAAGCCTATTGAGATAATTCTTCTTAATAGACGCATAAGACGAGAATGCTCTTTGCACAAGTTCTGTTTTCGTGCCAGGTATTAAATATTTTATTATCGTATCACTCAGCTCTTGGTATTCTTTCACTTTAATCCTGAAGTAAATCGCAGTTTTTTTATTCTGTCGAATCCGAACCCCTGGAATCCGAAATTTCCTATAATCCGAACATATTTTTTTTAATTTTCTGAAAAACTTTTACTGAAAAATGAAGGAAAAATAACAATCACGAACCAGAAACAAAGCTAATGTTTATTCCTAACATAAAAGAACTATTCGATTGATCTTTAAGAATGAATTCAGCACCTTAATTAGAAGAAAAAAACTCAGATATCTTCTTTTTACCCTCAACTTGTTTGCCACTGCACCGTGCGAATCGCCGCGTGCTCTTTTCGTATGCCGACACAGAGCACCCAGAGTCAAAACTCTATTGCATTTTGTATATCGAGTATTGCCCGGAATCCGAACAAAGGTCAGCCCTAATTAGTTCGGGTTTCCGGGGTTCTACTGGAATCAAATTGTGGAGAGGAATCAGTCGAAAGTTTAATCAGTTCTTTTTCAGAAACGATTAATATTGCGGCTTCTTGATAAAAAAGAAATGCCTTTCGGCAAGCTGGAAGGCAAAGGTTACGTTAATGTTACAAAAGTAATTACATATTGATCAATACAGACACAGCCAATGATTTATTGTTACCACAAATTGCAATATTTACGTCGTGATTCTGTTTTGTCTCATGACTTTTAATTTTTTACTATATCAAGGTTTTATCATTCTACTCAAAAGGTTATGCTAGATTTTTGGTCAGTAAATTTCTCAATTTTTTTTAAATATCGCAACACATAATCATTCAACGGGAAGGAATCAGAAAGAAATAAACATCCCAGCAGTGCAAATATCCTCTATATAACATTAAGCCAGCCTATCTGAACCATTAGCAAGAAATTGGCAGTTGACACGAATGAAGAAAGACTCTAGATTTAAAGATTAATTTATTTGATCGGTTACAATATAATTGTGCGAACATTACTTTGTCATATGCTAAAATCACATGATGTTAAACATTTAAACACTACTAGAATGGGCTCATTTAGAGAATTCCTTGGTTACAGAGATAATAGTCACTAAATTCTTAACACATAAGAGAATAAAAATTATTAGACATTGTGAGTGGCAAATTTAATATGCGTGTTTAAAGCTTAGTATATGAATGCATCTATTTTGAACAGTGAATTTAAATCTCCATCGACGGTTAAAAGCAAATAGTAAGGCAGAAAACCCCAAAACAATTTTAAAGTTAATGAGATATTTTTTAATATCAATAAGGAAAATAAGAACTTTTATTTAAATATCTATCTTTTTTGGCTATTTTATATTAAATTTATTAAACAAATCTTGGTGGCTCCATGTTTAATTAAGTATCAAATTAAAGTAATCTATCAAATTAACCATTAAAATTAACTGTTTAATTGATTAAAATTATCTATTTAATTGATTAAAATTAACTATTTAATTGATTAAAATTAACTATTTAATTGATTAAAATTAACTGTTTAATTGATTAAAATTAACTATTTAATTAATTGCGACGAAATCTTGACGAAAACTTTCTTTATGTCTCACAGTATTTATCAGCAATAGTTTGGACTTCTCTTAAAATAAATAAAAGTCATTGTGGTTATGTATGTATGTTCCACATCTCCTCCTAAACCACTGGACTGATTTCAGGCAAACTTTGCTCACTTTTTATTTAAGACATGAGAAATGTCACTCTCAACTTTTCAAAGGCCAAAAGTAAGTTAAAATTTCAGTTTATTAAAACTTAAGCAAGGCGTTTTTCCCGGTATATCTTTGGAAAATATTATCTCACGAAACTATTTTTACACCATATTAAATTTTTAAAAATTAGCTTTTCAGTGACAAAAATTTCATTTCCATACAATTTGTTTCTCTCATTTTAATATTTTTTCAAAATTAATTTTATACAGAATCCATAACAATATTTTTGATTGTTGAAGAACAAGAATAATACGAAGTACTGTTGCCAGAACATATTAACAGAATTCTGGACAAATGCGAAAAGAAAATTTTAAAAGTACACGATTAACAATTTATATCAGGACAAACATTTGATATGATTTATTTTCATGCTTTAAATTAATGAATAATTAAATAGTTAATTTAATTTTTTCAAAATATTCATTAAAACCTTTCTTTTGCTTTGGTTATTATAATCAAAATTTGAAGTACCTATATAATAAATAATAATTTATGGAGAAAATCAGCTATCTGTTGTTTTTAAGAATTGTCTAGTTCAATTGATATTATTATTTTAATTAAAACATTTCGGATCAGAAAAGGAATATGTGTATTATAATTTTTATACAATAGTAGCTTTTATATTAAAAATACTAGACATGAAAGTATTTTAATTCGGAACAAAGCCGAATATATCAGCCTGTTTACCGTATAAAAAGTGGAAGTGAATGCGGCTGATGGGAGCTTTTCAACACGGTGTTACATGCATAGATTAAAGCGCACTCTAAGTAGGAAGGGGGTGGGGAGGTAAAAATCACTTTTCAGCTCATAATTTCTAAGTAATTCTTATTGTTTAAAAACTTTCGTTTAAAAGTAGTTTTTTACGATAAGGTGATATCTCTCCTAATTGAAATTTTCTTTCTGTCTTCAGTCGTAACGGAGCTTTGGGAAAAAGAAAAATTATGGGGGGAATTGAACATCGCTTTTTAGCTCATAACTTCTAAGCAATTGAAGCTATAAAAAAAGTTTCATTACAAAAGTTGTTTGTTATAATGAGGTAATAATTCACCTAATTTGCATTTTCTTTCTATTTTCAATCGTTAGGGAATTATGGGGAAATGAAATTTTCAACCCTCATCATTTCCACCCCCTTTGAACTGGATAACCCATCTAAGAAAACGGCCGAGATTTTCCCCGTCCATACAACACATCCCTCGCAAGTTAAAATCTAATCAAAATTACTCTTGTTATCGTGTTCACAAAACCAACATTGTCAAAAGAGTTATACGTATATATCTCTACTAATAATAATAAGGAAAAGAACATTTCGCCCTCTATTCTCATAAGGATTGGAGATGCAAGAATGGAAGCGGATGAAAGAGACTGAAAATGACGAGATCTTTCCAACAAGAGGTAGCATGCATAGGTTGAAATTTACTTTAAGATGGGGGGAGAGGAGGGAAAATCACTTTTCAGCTAATAACTTCGAAGAAATTGTAGCTATCAAAAAAGTTTAAATGTAAAAATTGTTCTTTATGATAAGGGGATAATTCGTCTAATTTGAATTTTCTTTGTATTTTTAATTATAAAGGAATTATGGGAAAATGAAAATTTCCACCCCTACCATATCCACCTTCTTTGAACTGGATATCCCATCTACGAACTCGGCAGAGATTTTCACCGCCCGTATAACTTATCCCTCGGTGGTAAAAACCTAATCAAAATTACTCTAGTTATCGAGTTCACAAGGTAACATGCCAAAAGCGTTATACGTATACATCTCTACAAATAATAATAAGGAAAAGAACATTTCGCCCTCTATTCTCATAAGGAAATAGAGCTGCAAGAATGAAAGTGGATGGAAGAGACTGAAAATGACGAGAGCTTTCCAAAAAGGGTAACATGCATAGGTTGAAATGTATATTATGATAGGGGGAGGGGAGGGAAAATCAATTTTCAGCTCATAACTTCGAAGAAATTGTAGCTATCAAAAAAGTTTAAATGTAAAAATTGTTCTTTATGATAAGGGGATAATTCGCCTAATTTGAATTTTCTTTCTGTTTCCAATAGTAGAGGAATTATGGGAAAATTTAAATTTCCACCCCCGACTCCCTTTGAGCTGGATATCCCATCTACGAACTTCGACCGAGATTTTCACTATCCTTACAACATGTCCCACGCTGGCTAAAATTAAATGAAAATTACTCCAGTTATCGTGTTCACAAGATAACATGGGTAAAAGCGTTATATATATACATATATATAACGCTATTGTATATATAACGCTATCATATATAACGCTATTATATATAATGCTATATATTAACGAAGGGTGGTTTTGTGTTCTAGGGGTCATGATCAGAGAAGACACGAATTTTCCGGAAGTCGTGTCATGAAAAACCATTGCAATAGGTAGAGTTCCTACAAGGAATCTACCTAACAGTTCGTTGAATGAATTTGAAATCCGTTTTCGGCATCATTGCTCTTTAAAAAGCAATGTGTGAACGACAACTTAAAATATTTTAAGCGTGCTATCATACTATTTATTTACTTCATTGGCAATTTCAACTCGTTCTCAGAAAAGAAACTCAGAAGTGTCTCAGAAACTTCATACTCCTTTTTTTAAAAGAACAAAAATCCCTAAAATACAGCTTCTTAATCATAGACTCGATTCTGTCAATCACTTTAAAAATAGTTATGAAGTTTGTTCCCGAATCATAAGTTTATTTATTTGTGAACTGACTGCCTTTGGCGACCAGCTGGTTCGACGGAATTATTGCGTGTGAAAAATTTCAATAAAATCTTTTTATGACTAGCTTCGTCTTATTACATCTCCCAGGACTATATATTTGAATTTCATATTTTGATAGACATGCAAATTACTACTTTAGAAGTCTTGCACGTGTTTTTTATAATCAAATTATGAGGAAGAATCAGTCGAAAGTTCAACAAATTTTTCTTTTTCAGAAATGTTTAATATTTCTGTTCATTGGGCTCTGTAGTACCTGCTCAGCCATATTTATCTGCTGTCTTTGAGCTTTAGTCTGAAACGGGAAATGATTAAACTTCAACTAACTCAATAACTTGCTTGCTGAGCCGAAACATGCTCATAAAATATGTAAATGAAATCATTCTGCATTGTAGATATTTGGGTTATACCGAAAATGTTTCATACTTTTTGTAATAGAGAATTTTTTTAATTGATTCAATAAAGAAATGAGCGCAATATAATAAGAAAGCAAAACTTCAAGCTTAAAGAGCGATAAAATATTCTTATACATCCAATATTACAGTACTATTTAAAAATGTCAAACCATAAAAAGTTTTCGGCATTGCTTAGTTTTGAATTTGTACCTTATTTAAACATACCATAAAACTAAAAAAAAATCAAAATTTTTATTAAAACCACGCTTTAAAAAGAAACCCACTCAGCATAAAAAAAATGAAGCCAGACCTTCGTACCTTGATTATTGACATTGGATGAAAAACTCACGATAACATATTCAGAGTAACAATAAAAACGATTTGAATTTCATTGTAAAAATGAAAAGCATTGTTGTGCAATATATCTAAAATATTTTAAAAAATTTATTGAAATTAGAGAAAAGTTTGGGCGGCAACTAGAATTTTATCAGAGAAATAATAATGTTTGGAGTTTTCAGATTGTATAAATATCGTTTCTGTACTATTATATTTTTAGAATTTATCAAGGAAAAACGACAGAATTTCGCTTAATATTAATTAATTGAAATTTCGAAAAATAGCTCCGAGGTACATGCACAATCCCTCCCTCCCTCCATAGTATGTTTGTGCCAAATTTCATAGTTCTGGGTTCAGCTGTCTGTTCTGAAAAGCGCCACACACGAGAGAAAGACTTCAGGTAAGTTTGAAATTTCTCTACTTGGATGAATATGCATTGTTGCTACTTCTCCTTTACTTATACGAACTGAACTGAAAATAAATCTAGCGAAGTCAATGCAATTGATATGACGTCACAGTTACATGGCAAGCGTTGCAAAGCATATCATTAAATATGTAAGTAAATGTTCACATACTGACGCTTATAAAAGATTCCTTTTAAGAAAAGTTTTTTATATTATATTTCATAATTCAGTATTATAATTATTATAGAATTTTATAATCAATTTTTCATCGAACTTTCCATTAATTATTTCTTATGAAAGATAGATCCAACTAGATATATCTGATGGACCTTATATTGTGCAATCAGAGGACATTTTTGTAAAGCATTCATTCATTATAATGCTATCAATGCACACAACCACAATTTGCATGTAAGGTGTTATAGTTTGAATCGAACTTGCGTAGTTGTTATGCTCAATACCTTAATTTACTCAAGAACAAAACTATAGCACCCAATTAAGAATAAATTTAAAATAAGAATAAGAGATATTTATTTGAAGTATATAATACTAAATTATCAAGTTTTTATTGATAATTTCAATTTTGCTTTCTCAAGTTACCCCTGGTTAATTAAATACCCTTTATATCTCAACAACTCCGATTTGAAAAAAATTACTCAGACGTTGGAATACATCATTGTAAATATGGAAAAAATAATTTTAAAAATTTATTGACAAAAAGTGGTTTTTTTTTGCATTTCTGCAACAAAATGCAAAATGGCATGAAAAATTCAAAAAATCAATTTTTAATATATTCTTTTGTTTTGTTATAACGAAGACCACCACAATTCTCACAAATGGATGTTTCCACTCTTTTTTAACTTCAATAAATTCTGCAATAATTTCAGGAGCAACTTCGTGGAAATGTTTACGTGGCAACTGAAACTTTTTTTAAAAAATCACCCCAATATCACCATCTGTTAGGGAATATATGAGCAATTTGTATTCACTACAGTGTGACAGTATTGCAACAACCAATGAAGAGCTTACTGTAGAAAAGAAAGTGCCTTTTGGGTTTGTTGCATATTTGCAACACCGTGACATAAAGGGTTAAGTTTATTTATGAATATTGTAATATCATCTCTCATTCCACATTTTCAAAATGGTTTCTGTAGCTAAACAAAATAGATACAAAACATTAAATGAAAATGATGATGATTTTTTAAAATATCTTTTCGATATAAAATTGTTTTCAGTTTGGTCAGGAGACTTCTTTCAGAGACCGGGGTAGAGAGAGAGAGAGAGAGAGAACATAAATGAGTCGTCATTATAACCCAGACCTCCGATAATGAAAAGTATCGTAAGTCCACTGTGTCCTTAGCACAGTAAAAGAATAACTTACCTAGCATTCTCAAAAAATTTTATTACGAAAAATTGATATACGAATAGCAGTTTTCAGGAATAAAGAACATATAATTCTAGTTGATATTTTATTTTTAGCAGGCTTAACACACTCTTACAAGGTGCACTGGATTTTCAAATTAAACTAATGCACTAGACGTACACCACGTGATCAGGAATTGATAAAAGTAGCAGATTTTTTTAATGATAAAGAAATCAAGCTTAGTGTGTAAACGCATTATTCAATGTCTTAGTGCAATTGTTCATTTAAAATATAAAACTGCATTCGTGCTAAACCTTTTTTTGTTTCTGATCAAACATTCATTTTTGAAAGAGTTAGGGCAGTAGAGCTACTTTAATTTCACGTTCTTTTCCGTGCATTAGTTTTCGTTATTCCAAGCTGGAGCATTCGCAACCAAAATTCACTTATGCTTCTTATTTTCTGCTTTTGTTCATGTTCAGAAGGAAGAAACTCGATTACAGTCCTGTGGTGACAAGATTCGACTAATGAGCCTCATAAGCACTTTTTGCCTCAAATCAATAAACCCTCAGAATGGAAAAGTTGACAAATATTAAAAACAAATGTACAGAATTCAGAGCATGACAAAGATGACCATTTGTGGCTCCATAAGTGTTTTTTTTTGTATAATGTTCAGAAATAAACTGGGATGTTACTTGAAAGATCCCTTTGCAGAAAATTTCCACTTCAATTTGTAAATGTGCAGAATACAACATGGCAGAAAGTGTCTCTCCAAGGCAAACACCAAAAGAAAGTGTCGAATTAACAACTATTAGTATGAAACTTCAAGTAAATCATTGCTGCGAAGAAAAAAATCAGTACTTACAGCTTCAGATTTCCTACATGTTTTTCAAAAAATAATGAGTGTTCGCAAAGAAGTGATTCATACTGTCCTGCACTGTCAATTTTAGAAGCATTGAATGTAATTTTCCTATGCAGCAGAAGTTATTTTCCGTGAACAAAACATAATGATCTTCGGGTAAATACCAAATCATCGCGATTCCCGAACAGTACTCTTGCTTTATTTCTTTATATTACTTGGACAGAGCGAGATTTAATTAAAAATCAATTCGATACGTCTACAATCCACATGTTCACCCATACATTAAATTATAGTTATGTGGTTATGGCCTAACATTAGCTATAAGTTAAACAAGACGGCTCTGCGGTTTATAATTGAAAGGAGTGCTGCAAGTCCAGAGGAGGAACCGCCAATTACGACGGTTTTAATGCATGATTTTATTCCGAATAAGGTAAGGTAATTTCATTCTAAGGATTTCTAATTTCAGCACATTTTCCCTCCATTTATCTTCGCGCTGAATACGCAATTCCATAAAAAATTTCTGCAAGGAAAGTTACAAACGAAAGTGCCAGGCCGACACCTAGTAAGATAAAAACGCCGAGTAAATCAGTGATGGCAAGAGAAAAGTTAGTACTTTCAGTTTCTGACTTATAGGACGTTTTTAAGAAATGTTTAAATGAGTTGTCTCGGAGGAGTTTATCGTACATTCCCGCAGCCGACCATCTTAGGATAATTGAATTCAGTTTCGACGGGCAGCAGAAACTTCTTCCGTAGGCGAATGCCATGGGAGAAACATAGAGTGTATCTTCGGAAATAAACAATTCTTCGTGGTTCCCAAACAGCATTTTCGCTGTGCTTCTGTGCATTGCCTGTTCAGCGCGATATTTAACGTACGAACCCTTTCCTCGTTCGGATATGTCTTCAAACCACTTGTTGCGGACGACTATCTCTCCGAGTTGTTTAAGATCTTTGTCTTCTGAATTGAGCAGAAACGGCAAACTCATGTTATAGAAAGTGGCCTTGTGTGTACCTTTTTGAACAGCTTTGGAAAGTTCTCTGAAAGTCCTTACCATAGTGTCTCTTATTGGCTCGACTAAGAAAGCCAGAAGGGTTGCAGACCAGCTGAAAGTTATCACAGTGACAAACAATAGCCATGTTAGTAGCAAAATTTTATATTTCAGCGAATCCTCCACGGGCATCGAATCCTGCTTAGAGAAGTTAGCGAAGAGCCTGAAGAATATCTTAAACAGCGAATATTTATTTTGAAAGGTTCCAAACAAAACGATCATTATGCAGAAAGTCAGGAGTATAGCAATCCAAGTTTTGAGATCAAACGGATGGATAAACCCAAACGTCGATTTAATTTTTTGTGGTAAAACTGTAACAAAGACGCACGCTGTCATGGTATGAGGGGTGCTGAAATTCACCACTTCCGTTCGCTGCTCTGTTACAGTGACGTGTGTGAAGCCTAAATCAGCCTCGCCCCTTCCTATCATGCCCATCATACCAGTCCAAGATCCATTAGGCAGCAATTTACCAAATGCCTTATTTTTCTCGGGTATAATTTCGTATTCAGTTCCTAAGGCTTCTAATACCAACTGTAGGAACTGCCCTTCGTAGTCACCCAGTCTCACTGCTCCATCTTCAGAGATGTTGATGGACAAAACGTGTGGTAATTCGAGAACAGCAACAGTTGTTTTCGGACGATGTTCCATTTTGTTTGATTTTTTTCTTCTTTCGAAGGTGTCAGTAACTTCTGGTACTTAGACGTGGTTTTAAAATTTTTCCAAATGCAATAAGCCTTTTCTTAAGCAACCTTCTTTTTTATTAGGATGATATTTAACACTTTGTAAAGCGTCAACTTTTGATTTGAAGTTTCAAGAGAGCTCTGGAGTGTATGAGGTTGATAAGGAAAATAGACAATGGCGAAACAGCAGCTAGTTCTGTTACATCGTAGGTTTACCTTTGAATATAGTGTAACTTTTACATAACTTACGTGCAAAAATGTAATATCTAAAAGTTTTACCAATAATTTATCGGTATTCTCATAACGAAAGAATAACCATGTTCTATTATTTAGTACAAAGAAGAAACTTTTGTGTAGCCATGCTTCTTTAAAACTATAATAAGACTTCTAATGACCAAAATCTTTTGTTTTCAGTGAATATAGATTCATATATAGATAATTATAAAGGATTTCGAGGAATGTATATTCGCAAATGTGCAGGAATTTTTTTTCGTATCAAATGAGACATTTGTGTGAGTTTCCATTACAAAAGAAATTGATA
Organism: Araneus ventricosus; assembly: GCA_013235015.1. Classification (NCBI taxonomy): domain Eukaryota; kingdom Metazoa; phylum Arthropoda; class Arachnida; order Araneae; family Araneidae; genus Araneus; species Araneus ventricosus. The sequence goes on from BGPR01012018.1 coordinate 18,541, forward strand.
AATTTTCGAAGTAATAAGTAAACTTAGGCAAACTTTGAATAAAAAGCTACCCATGTGAGTTTTTTAAATTGTAGAATTAGAGGCTTACTAATAATGCCCTTTTTTACGGAGCTATGACTTATACATAATTTTCTTTGACATATCGAATATCTAAAAGTTTTAGCAATGTTTTAGCGTTATCCACATAACAGATGAATAATAATGCTCTGTCATTAAGTTCAAAGAAAAAAAAACCGTTATGTGAGCGCGCTTCTTAAACCCCCATTAAGAATTCTAATCAATGTAACCTTTTGTTACATTAAAAATGTTCTATATTACAAAGGTTCTTGAAGAATCAAAATTCACAAATGTTATGTAGATTAACTGATATTTTCAGATATCATAAGAGACAATTTTGGAAATATCCATCACAAAGGAAACTCATGAAAGGTAATTTCACAACAGATTTTTTCAAATGTTGCATTGAATCAGTATGCAAATGATTAGGCGTAAAAATGGACGGTGCTATCATAGAAATGTATAATAACAGTTGTTGCATTGTTGTAAGAACTGAATTTTTGTTGCTCGAATTTTCAAATCGACTATGAATCGTTTTATATTTAGAAAATTCTAATTATGTATTCAAGCATAAATAGTCTTATGTTTTGAAATCCGAAGGAAATAAACAGTTCCTAAATCATCATTTTCCTATGAAAGGTTCCGCTGTATATACTGAGGAGAGAATTATTGATTTGAGGAATTTATATTGTGATTTTATGTTATCTTAGTAAGTTCTAGATGAGCCCTAGACAAATTTTAACTCTACGTGTTTTCTGTTATTCGCATCAACATCATTTGTATGTTCTCCAGTTACTAGAGATAACCTAAAGTCCGTGAATTAACTAACAGACAATGAATTTACATTTAAAAATTAACATAAGATAAGCAGAAGCCAATTCCCACTGACCAAGTGATAACATGAATTTTGATAGCTACTTCTTAGCTAAGCTTATAAAGTTTAAGTTTATAAGCTTAGCTAAGTTTATAAGCTTATATATTATATTATCCATTTGATAACTTCAAAAGTCAGTAATAAAGTGAAATCTATATTTGAATTGTGACTACCGAACTGAAATTTTTCGCCAGTATCAAATATAATGCTATTTTCCAATTCTGTACTCCTTGTTTGTGAAATGCATCAAAATGTAGTTGAACGCTTTCGGCTGAGAGAAACAAAGTTACAGTTCCGTGTTGTCTTCTCCGACGGACTAAATTTTATTTACAGTGGCGTAGCGAGGTTAACTGGCGCCGAGGCATACTACGATTGTCCCCATGGGACCCCTTAAGACTGGCGCCTAGGGCATCTTTACCCTTCCCCCCCCCCGTTCGCTACGAAATCGCCTATCAACTCTACTTCTCTTACTGTTACTACTGTTTTACAATAAGCTATGCGCTAAGGTATCGGAATACGTTCGGAGCACATTTTTGTTTGTAAAAAGTGTAGAAATAGCATATGTTTTCTAGATTTAAATTTAATAAAGATTAATAACAAAGCACTACTCTTTGCGGTATGAATCATTACCTTCTATGATTTATGCCATACATTTAACATTGCCTACTATAAAAATTCTAAATTTATGCTATTTTTAGAGGAAATCTTCAAGACTTCTAAAAAGGAAGAGAGCAAATTTTTGTGGTAATCAAAATAAAACTCACAATACTGTAATAAACTTGATAGCTTAGACTAGACGAGGCATTAGAATTTTAAAATTCTACTAATAAATAAAGATTTTAGAAGTAATAGAAGAATTATTACATGGTTTTTAGCAAATGTTTGATGTTATTTTTCAAATAAAGGCAATAATTGAAAAAATATTCATACAATAAAAATTATTCTAGTGTATCTTCTAGAAAACTTACTAAAGAAATTGCTCATAAAATTTCAAAAAAGTAAGAATATCCTGAATCATCATTTTTGAAATAAGAAAATTATGCATAAATTTAGTTTTGAGAAAAAGTACATTTTTAGTTTACATTTCAATTTTCTTTATTTCAGAAATATTATGCTAAGAATCTTTATATTCAAGACATTTATAGTTTAGAATCTCGCCTTGCTTTACCTAATCATTTTCTTGTTTTCTAATTGATTTTTTTTCCTGACAGTTTTAACACAAGGGAAAGAATGTCGCTTAAAATCGTCCTTTATCAGATTCGGCAAAGCCGCTTAATTTACACACAAGCATATATAAACGGTATACTGTCAATATGTATGATATAAACTGTATGAACAATGATATTAAAACAATATAATAATGTTTTAAAGCCTTTATAAAACTGAATTTTAGCAAGGAATGCTTTAGATAGAAGTTCAAAATGCATTTCTTTTGGGATGGATTTCAACAGAATGCTGTTAACCCCTTAACCGGTTTGCACGTACGGCGTACATGCATCAAATTATCACAATTTTAAACTTAAACACTAAAAAAAAAGTCATTGCAGACGTTTTAATTCGATACAATGATTACGTGGAATCCATAAACCTTTGAACTGTCCTTTAGGTTGTCAACTTAATTAAAATGACAACATATTCCCAAAATAGATGTTGGCATCTAATTAGGTAGTTGAGAAAACAAACTAGTTAAGGGGTTAAAGCAGTCGTCAGCGTTCTGCATTTTAAGAACATCATTCTGTTAATCACCATTGAAACATCTGCTATTGCTCTGTTATGTTTCAGTTATAATCCCTCACTGTAGGAAGATCTCTGTTAGCTTTGTGGAGGATGGAGTGGTTTGAAATGCAATCCAAATTTCTATTTTCCTTGAACCTACATTTGCAAGCATAAAACTTATATTGTTATTATTACTTATATTTTTATTATTAAGTCCAGATATGTCATCAAGTGTCGTCTGCCCCCTACCCCCATTTTCGAAAGAAAGAAATCGAAAAAACATATAGAGAATGTATGGAGGATAAATATTTTTTCGATTTCGTTCGAAAATGGGGGTGGGGGGCAGGCGACCCTTGATGACATATCTGGACTTCATAAGCTTCTATATGAAATAAAAAGTGTCGACGTCTGTCTGGTGGTTGGAGCTGGGGGATTTCTACAGGGTTTACCCATAGACAATGTACAGAGGAGAAGTGCTTTTTCGATTTCGTTCGAAAATCGAGGGTGGTTTGGGGCAGGCGACTCTTGATAACATATCTAGACGTCATAAGCTTGCATATGAAATAAAAATCATCGAAATCCGTCGAGTGGTTGGGGCTGGTAAACTGTCTGAAGGTTTTACCATATTATTTTGAATATATATAGATTCCAACAGTTCCATCACAATGGAGTGGCAAAAATATTGTAAAATGCCGATTGTAGGTGATGGAAACCGTTTAGTTAGGGCGATTTCATTCTGTATTATGGACTTTCAGGCCAAATACAGAAAGAAATCTACTTCGACCTGATGTAGTTGTAATGTTTTGTATAAACTTTCGTGAAAAAGTTATACAAAACATTACAACTACATGAGGTTTATTGAAAGATTTTATAATTTTAAAGGAATCTGTTGTCTACAAAGAATATGAAATCTACTATGGTTTTATGGTCTGTCCCCCTGATCTTCATGCAGTATTTAAAAGTGAAAGAAGTAGTGCCCGAGAGCCTCGAAGCAGCGAGGTGGCAGGGGCAGTGCTGAGCAAAGTGTGTGCTGGCCGCGAACTAGCCCGGAGGGCGGCGAGTAAATAGTTATATTACTGCACACTGAATTAAGTTTTAATTGTTATCTTAAGAAGAATATTGGGAATACTGAAAAAGGAATAATGCTACCAAGTTATATAAAGTAAGTAACTATTGCACATACTTAAATTAAATATTCAAACTGTAAAATCTTTGCTGAAAACTAACTTCAAATTCGCTTGGAAAATGCTGTTTAAAATAATTTTTGACACGATTCTGTCACTTTAAATACGAAATTTCAGTTATTTAAATGCCCATTTACGGTTTTGAAGTTCTGATAAAGCAATAATTAATATGCCTGTTTGTAATTAATTGGAGACAAAAGTAAGCCTTTTTTGTAAATGAACAATCTAATAGAATAAAAATTAATAAACATGTTATTTTTATCCGAAAATTAACTTTTTAACGTGTTCGGATACCCCAAAATGCCCAAATTAACCAATTATAGATAAAAGCGGTTCCCCGCTTTTCAATAATTGTCGGCTGGACGGGAACTTCGATGCTAGCTTGAAGACGCTACATTTCTTCTTCATTTGTTGCCTATACATTTTTGACCACTAATTTTCAAGAAGCCACTAATTTTCTATAAATAAACAAAATCCTTTTTTCACTTGATTAATTACGCAAATATATTTATTTTATACAGCTTGAGCTTTGCTTTTTTGGAGTTGGAATATATGAATAAGGTAAAGTTACTCCTCACAATACTAACGAAACTATTAAAAAATTGAAACGCCGAAGCAATGCATAGAAACTTCAAATGTTTTTTTAGATTCCGTACATGTTTATAATAAAATTATTCAAGAGTATGCTAAGCTCAGGTTTCCTTTAAATCAACTGTTGAAAAAAGATTTAAATTAAATTGGACTGACGTATGTCAAAATGCATTTGAAAAATTAAAGGAAATTTTGATAATTCAATCAGTGTTTAGATTATATAACCTTGATGTAACGTGCCATATTTTAGTTGATGCAATACAAGAGAGTGTTGAAACAACTAGATACCTCTAATGCGTTACAGCCACTAGCTTATCATTCTATAACTTTAAAAGACTATGAAAAAATTATGTAATAATTCAATTAGAAATGCCTTGCAATAGTAGATGCTTTTGATAAATTTTATTATTGCCTTCATGGTCAAAACTGCGTCATTCATACTGATCATGCAGCTCTTCTTTGTCTAAAAATGTGAAAAAACTTAAGAGGTAGGTTATTCTGCTAATCACTCAAATTAAGTATGTTTCACTATGAAAAATATAAAAAGGGTTGTACTTTTGTCTTTTTGAATTTCAAGGTTTATTCTTTTTAAGGTTTTCTATTCAAGCAGATATGTTAGCCAGGTATTTGGCTTCTCATCATCTTCAACATTCAATTCATCTGCTCGACTTTATAGAATCAAAATCCAACAAAGAAATTCATTTTCAAAACTCGTACGGTATGAATCGTTCCATATTTTGAAAATTCGAAAATCTTCTCAGTGAAATAAACAATTCCTAAATCATTTTCTTCCCTCATCTAACGATGTTGAGATGTACAAGAAGATTACTGATATAAGGATTTTATATCTTGGCCAGCTGCTGTATCAATATCTGATTATATATGTCAATACTGATGTTTTAGGAAAGACCTAATGGAATTTTACCACCAGAGGTCTTCAGCTGAAACATCCTGTCTCTGCTCGAATTCCATTCAGTCAGAAAGCTTATAAACAGCTAAAGGTTAACCTAGAAATGATCTTATATGAAAACAAAAAGGAACTAAGCCGAAGAAAATACCAGGTGATCAAGCGTTAACATGAATTTTCATTGGCACTTATTTCGGATAAGAAGCTGATTCTCATGTTAAACACCTCCATTTCGTAATTTCAAGGATAAAGGGAAATCCATAATTGAGTGGTAATCGAATTGAAATTTCTAACTACAAGTTATATGTCTGTGAAGAAAAGCAGGGTTGCCGGGTACACGAGGCATCGGGACAATCCTTTTGTACTTTTTAAAATATAGATGAAGGGTATTTCCAAACCAGATATTAGTGAAATCGGATATATCTTCACTTCGAAACAACGGCCAGATCGCCAGTCGCACTAAAGTAACTGAGTAGAGAGATGTTCATAAAGGAAGAAATTCTGCTGTTTAAAGCTTAAGACGCTATTCAATTCAAGTTATGCTGGCGAGTGGTATTTTGCAATTACTACACAAATAACCAGATCACATTAAACATTGACTAATAAGGAGAAGGCACGACTTGGGAAATTCAGTTCGAGATGAAACTTGGCATATTAGTAGCATACCTTTAGAGTGTTCACCCATTAATCTAATAAAGTGCAATGACCAACCAATTCGGAGAAAATAGCCCTCAAACTGAGGGCACAGTTTATATACCAGTAAGTGAGCGCAACCAGTTAACGGCCAAATGGCTCAGGTGTCAGCGCGCTTGCCTACTGTCCGCTTGGTCAAAGGTTCGGTCCTCGCTGTGTTTTTTTTCATTTTTATTTTTTCCAAAATTATTTCAAATTAAATGAAAAATTAAAGAATAATTTTTAAATTAAAATATTAATTATTTTTATGCATAAAATAACTGTTCATTCATATGATACTTGAATTATAGTTAAAATTTATTTTATAAGCAGTAAAATAAATGAACACATCTTTAATGGTGATAAATGATAATTATAATGATGCACATCATGAAACATTTTTGTTTAGAATTTACATTCATAAATTTTAGAAATTAATTCTACATTTATTAATTAATTTTGAATTTTCTTGTGACCAAATATGATTTGGGACTATTGGGTACTAGAGCTTGGGGAACTGGGCACAGGCAAGTCATAGCTGACCCATATCCAGTTACCCTGAATTACTAATTTAAGATATTTTGTATCGCTGTGTCTTCAAACCGTTTTCTGCTTTACTCAGATTTCTCTGCTTCGTGTTCTCTGGGTAATGGAAACTTTATGCGACATGAAAGAAATAATAAAAATGTCGAAAATGCGGGTATTTTTAAACCAATTGTAGTAGCACCAAAAGACTACGTAATGATTTTATGAGTGTCAGAAATATCTAGAAAGAGCTCTTGAAACCGTAAAAGATAAAGTCAAAGCTTATTGCATTATTATGGGTAAGCAATGCTGAAAGTGCTGGTAAGAGAAGTCTTATTTTCCTTTTTTCCCTATGACATGAAAAAGTTCTGAAAACAAAACAAAAGATACACATTATTGATTTCCCCACTTATTTTTCTTCGCGATAATCACATTTCAATTGTAGAAAAACAATGCAGAGTACGTTAATCCGAAACAATATTAAAAAATTGCAACGTGAAAATAATTATTATACAGCAAGCAAAATATAGAATCGAATCCGAAAATAATAATCGAAGTCATTCAATTGAAGGTTATGACGTATCCTGCGCTCTGCACCGTCAGCCAATGAAATTGCAACAATGCCTGTTGGACTCCGGAGAAACTTCCGCGTTAGAATGTTCGCTAGAGAAAAATATCTTTCAACTGACAGGGAAAATATTAATTTTAAAAAACGGGAAAATATATTTTAACCGTTCTTGTTTTAAATCCAACAGAACTGTTGCAGTTATAAGCTGAAAATAATAGTGTTATTAGAACGTCGGATGCAGCAAATTTAAAAACAAAAATAAAATTTCGTTGGCAAAACTGACTATTTTTTAAAAAAATTCTCAAAATTCAGTAAATTACGTTTGAAGCTCAAAACATACTTTTTTAGAACGAAAATTGTTTGTTCTATTCGATGGATCATTTTTCAACGATCATTAGAAAAGATACTACAGCCGTAAACGTGCCAAAAATGACCCCAAACAACACAAAGCATTAAATAAAAATGTTCTAGATTGAATTTTAAAATTCTGGCTTCGAGGTGCATTGAGTCACCTTTACGACTACCTGCAGGGCCGGCCGAAGGGCGGTGCGAACGGTGCAACTGCACTAGGCCCCGCGCTTTCTAAAGGCCCCGCGCAGCTGAAAGATTTTTTCAAATAAAAAAGGTCTTCTAATTTTTTTTTATTTTAATCCCAATATGTGTACATTTGGATATAATCACGCGATATGTGCACATTTCACGTCGACCAATCAAAGGCAAGCCGTGGCGTAACTAGGGTGGGGCAGGCAGGGCACTTGCCCTGGGCGCAATTACCAGGGGGCGCAAAATTAAGGAATGAATTAGTTGTATTTAAGAAAAAGTTCGTTCTTTTTAAGCTTTTTCCCCCAAAATTCTTAAAAATTAAAATAGTTTCAACTATATCCTAATGGATATAGTACCACACATGGATATAGTGAGAAAGACTAGTCTTCCTTACACACACAACCCGGAAACCAGCTCGAGCTGCGACAAAATTACAAATAGTATTATGTTACAGAGATGTGATGTCTAAAAACATCATCAGTGACTGAAAGGGAAACTCGTTTCAAAGGGATGTCCGTTTAAAATATTTGGGGAGTGGGAGATAAGGGAAGATAATTTAAAATAGATTAGTCCCATGGGGTTTTCGTGGTTTCTCACGGTATGTCTAATTCATACTGATCGGAAATCATCTTTTTCGGAAATTCGTGACAAATAATTAGCAAAAAGTATTCATTCCTACTTTAAATAAGCAGAGAGTGAAGCACGGGAAAAGAATATCTTTTTTTTCGCGTTGTGTAAAAGGAGTCCAGCGGCTTTCAAAGATGTAAGTTCACTCTCTTTTTTCGTTATTTTTTCACTGTTTTTAATCCTGAATATTTGCATATACAATCACAATTTGTATGCTGAAAATACGATAGTGGTTTATTTGAAATTTTATTTCTCAAAAGCCAGATGCAGTTGTTTTTTTCCAAACGCACATATTAGGCTATAAGGCTAATAAATACAGAAAGAGAAAGAGAGAAAAGATCGCATAAAATTTTGCAATTAGTAAAATTTATCAGACCGTATGGACACTGAAATTAAGATAAATGAAAGCAATTTCTCAAATGATTATCGAGAACAAATACATAATGAATAGAAGTTCAGTTTATGCCGAAATGGGAAGCGTTTTGTTTCCTCACTTATATTTTTATCACCAATGAATTTTACTGTCAACAAATTTGCCTTTAATTTCAAACCATTAAAATATCGATACTTAACCCAAAATAATTACTTAAATATGGCAGTCACTTTTTTGTGTGTCTTTTAGCACATGTGCAAGCATTTTAAAAGGAAAGTATTGAATACGTTTTTATATGAGATCTCTTGAGAAAGTGGGAGATTTGATGCCTTGATGCTGAGAGATTTGACATTTTCGGAGATTTGACGCCTTTCAACAAAATCGTAAATTGACATTGAAAAGAATGTCTTTTAATTGATTTACATAGAAATTGCAAGATTTTTCTAAAATTATTTTCATTTAAAATGAGAAAGAATTTTTAAAGAAGTAAGATTTTAAATACAAATTGTAAAGTATATATATATATGCCAAACGTTCTACTACTTTACAGCAAATTTTTTCAAATAAAATAAAAGTAACAAAGCTTCTTCCTTGTTTGAAGGCTATTTTCATGATAATAATTAATTCTCAAATGATACATGCCCATTCATGAAGTTCTTTTGAATATGATGTCAATAACGTATATCTTTACATTTATTTCAATAAAAAGAATGTAAAAAGAAACATTTTGCAAATTCTTTCCACATTTAAATTTTATACAAATCATTTCAATTTTTCATTCATATGTCGAGTTTAAGCTATCAACTCGATAAAGTTTGGAATGATGTCTTCGTCTATGAAACCTTCCGAATCTGAAAAAATTGAAATTATTTTATTACTTTTTATTTTAGTCTAGTATATTACTTTGGTTCTTTTTTCCAATTTAATTTTAAGCGTACATGAAATTCCTTATGTCTATTTTTGTTAATTTCAGTTTTACACTGATTAAAGTGATTGAATCTAAATTTATAAAATTTCACTTTGCTGCAAACAATCTATGTATTTATCTCGTACTTTAACCTTATTTTTGAAAGGTAATATTTAGTTACTTTTAAATACATTTAAACATGAAATGATTATTTGTTATTTAATTGTATGATATGAGTTTGCTGGGATCTAAGAATGAAACACGAGACAAAGAAGTAAGAGAGACTAAAGAACAACATTACTATGATCATTTCAAAATTTAAAAAAAAAACATGCTGAAACCTCTTTATATAGAGGGGGAAGATAACTAGAATGAAAGACATTTGCAGACGGATTTCACGAAAACGGATACTCATTCCTGTATTTCAAAAAACTATTAGGGAGTATGATATTGGACATCTCAAATTTGAAAGATAGGTTCAGTTTACTTTTAAGAACATTCTTGACAAAATTAACCGTTTTGAAATAATAAATTTTAGGAAAAAATTAGGATCGCCTTTCAAAAGATAAAGAGGGGATAGGGCGGAATTTTGGTATTTGCCCTGGGCGCCATTTAATGTAGGTACGCCACTGAAGGCAAGGTTGGGGGCTTCGAATCTCACTACATAGCCAATACAGAGTAATAAAAGTAAAAACAATGTGCTTCATTATGCTTGCGTTGTAACGGATGATAGTATATCGTACGTTTGGTGGGGAAAAAATAAAATATTCTTATTTAAAGGGAAGACAAATGTTTAATATAATATATTTTTGAAAAAAACTAAATATTTCACAATTTTATTATATTGCACTCCAGAGCCAGTAAGAACAATTATCTGTTATTTTAAGATATGCTAAAGTGATGCGAGTATATAAGAATGATTTATTTGTTTTTTAACTGTAAAAGACTCTACAGGAAAAGGGTTATCAGTCAAAATTGAAAGCCTATCATAAAAATAGGAATTATATTTGGGGAACTGTATAGACAGTGGTATTATAACTAGGATTACCATACCTCCGGATTTCAAGATCACATCCGGACTAATGTCCAGATCTTCAAAATGTCTGGATTTATGCCAGTGAGTGCGGCGAGAGAAAAATTTGGTTGTAATAGAGAGCGTTATCACAAAAGCGCCAACGTCATTCCGCCAATGAAAGAAAATTCATTGTTTACATCCATTGTTAATGAAAAAGTGGACCTGCACAAGTTCAAACTGAAAATTAAAAGTTTTGTTTTAATTCCTATTTTCATTACTAAAATTTTGAATTAGCAAAAATTAATAAAAATTGTATATTCTTTGTATTCTGAAGTTTTAAATTTTTTTCACTTCCACAAAAAAAGGGGTCGTTGGCAGGCAGCTTTTAGAATTTTATACTGTATTCCCCCCTACGTGTCTGGATTTTAACCAAACAAATTATGGTATTTCTAACTATAACAGATCTACTATGAGAGGATTCACATAAAGGTTTGCAAAAGCCCTCATCTTGCAAAGAATTCCAAACTACACTATATACTTTGCAGAAGTCTTAATTTGAATTTTGTTCTACATTCAAAACCTTCTCTTCTGTATATTCATTTTTTGTGACTTATGAAAGCACATAGAATATTTTTGCAAGTTCTGTAATGTGCTGAGATATATTAAAAAATTCTTTCGTATTTATTACTCCAAAACCACTGTCAGAAACGACGTGGAAACGTTGCTTCAAAAGTGTGAAATATGTGAGATCACATTCAAGTATCAAAATTTTCTATAGCTTCGAATTTTCTTTATGAATATATTGTTGATATGGAAAAGAAATCATAAATCCAATAAATCGAAAATAAAATTCATTTGAATTTTTATTAACTTTAGTTATTTGGTATGCATACTAAATGAAGTAAATATTGCGAGCCCAGATATTTTCAGTTCCAATATTTTTTTAAAAATTACGTCGGGGACTAGGTCGTATTGGCCATTTCCCTTCGTGCAGCCCAATATAAGCTAGCCTTTGAATAACAGTTGTCAGGAGGTAAAACATTTGGATTTGTGTTGACTAAAGTAGTACAAACTGCCAAGTGTCTAAAATTCATAATCTCTCCAGTGGAACACAGTGGACAGTCAGGATTTTCTAAATTCTAATATAGATATTCGTACTAATCCGTATTACTCAATTCTAATATAGATATCCGTACACAAATTCACATTTAAAAGTCCTTTAAAAATTTTTTGAAAAATTTCGTGCATCGGAATTTATATTTTCTTTTAATAACTGCAAAGGAAATAGTGAAAGAGTTAGTTAAAAGTAACACCTGAATTATATATATATATATATAAATATAAAAGAACTTGGTGAGAAAAAGTTAACAGAGTTTTTATTTTAAGGAATTGATCAGCTATTTCATCCGTCAAAGAATATTTCCAAATTCAATATTTTCTAGCCATAATCTATAGTGCCTTTTTTTCTTTTAAAAAGAGATTGCAAATTTATCACGAATATGGGACATCAGAGGAATTTTTATGTAATTAGGATGATTTTCACCAACTGTCTGAAAACATAGAGATCTAAATTCGACTTTGCAGGACAAAATGAATTGCATTGATTTATTTAATGAAATTAAAATTTGTCGTTAAGTTTTGCATAACAAGGTCACAATATCGTATCTGCTGAAAAATCTTTCTCATGATTCAAAATAATAATTTTTTTATTATTTTGAATCCTTTTTATAAATTAGCGTTTTAATCACTTTCAAAATCGCTCATAAACCACATAATTTAAATATTTATCATTTTCACGTATTCCTTAAGTCTTCCTATGTAATAAATAGCAAAATGCAATAAATTATTTTGTTTTACGAAATTAGTTTCAAGGCCCCGCAAATCAACTTTGCACCAGGCCCCGCTTTTAATCGGGCCGGCCCTGACTACCTGTGTACCAAATTTCATGGCTGTGAGTGCGATAGAATCGTCTGGACATCGCCCGCAAGCACACACGCACACAAACAGTGCCTTTTATAAGTAGAGATACAAAGATAAAGTATTGCAATCGTCAAAAAATTAAAACTCGAGATTTTGATGAACCTCCGCGTTTTAGTCCTCCCTGAGTCCGAAAAACACAATTTTGGAATTATGTTTGTGTGTCTGAGAACACGATAACTCGATATCTATTAGACCTAGAGAGGTGAAACTTGGTATGTGAACTTTAAACATGATTTGTAGATTTCTTTCAAATTTTGGAGAAAATCTGTCCATGGGAAGTCTGTCTGGCCGTCTACCTGCGTTCATGTGAACACAATAACTCAAAAACTAGCTAGATGGATAAAATTTGGCACACCGTTTCATAATCAGGAATGACAGTCAGTATCAAAATTTGGACCAAATCTGTCAAAGGGTTGTCCGTTTGTTTGTCTGTATAATCGCATGCTTGTGAACAACACTATAACTCCTTAACATAATGACTTAGATAAATGAAATTTGGTGCCTGGCCTTCTAACCTTAATTGTAGATCTGTGCCCAATTTTTGTTTCAATCGGCGTTCTAAAAAGCGTTCAAATTGCATGTTCAATTTTCTTACTATGACGCTAGGCCATTTTGCATCTTGGCGAGCTCTTGTCGATGTTCGTGACCTGGCTGCGCGTTAAGGGATAGTCATGGCATTCTGAGTTACAGAAGGTTCATATTTTTTATACTCGCGGGGGAGGAGAAATGATCTCTTTTTGGAAAGTATACGAGAAAAGTTTGGGGAGACCACTCCCGTTTTTTTTCTGTACAGTGATCCTGAAATAGTTCAGATTTCACATCGCTTAAACAAATATATAAACTTGGGATATTTAATATAAGATTCTTGGGGCTGTTAATTCAGATTGACTTTCAGTCAGTTAATTAAGCTTTTTCAAATAATGTCCAGGTTTAACTTGTTTAGAATATATTAGCTCTGTATCGTGTTGTTTAATTTTCGAACATTGTGTCCTCGTTATAACATAGCTTTGAGCACCGAAGTTAATTCAATATTTTCAAGTTATATTAAGTTACTTTAAATGTTTTACTGTTTAGTTTTTCTTGAAGAATTATCTTAAAAAGTTTATTCAAAAAAAAAAACTTAATTAATATACGTAAAAATTTACACTTGTAATGGTTTCTGAAAATAATGAATATTAATTTTAGAGTTTTCAGTAAATACAGTACTTGCACTGAAGTCATAATTTAAAGTTGTATTTCCTGATTTTCGCTCACAGAAACACACATTCACATACCTACGCGGACGCATGCAAAGTAACTGAAAAAAGAGTATATAATATTAAACTATCCATCTTCGGCGACCATCTGGTCCGCCCTATTGCATATTCTAGGCGCCAACTTCATTTCCTTATTCCTCTTTAAAAATAACAGATGATTTCAACATCAAAATGGTGTAGTACATTTTATAGTCAGCGGCATGTCAGCGGGATTAACACACTTTGGAAAAAGAATGAAACATGACAACCGTAATCATTACTGGATATATTTCTTGATTTACGTAATATCTCAGATAGCTTAATTTACAGATTTCAGAAAAGTTTTTAAAGTTTTTCATGCAGTCCTGCTCGTATAAAAGTCGGAAAAAGTTATTATGGTAATTCCGAGGAGTTCTGTACATTTGTGGTTCCAATGGACAGAACTCGACAAAGGTTTTGATGCATAAACTTATTAAGATATAAAATAAAGAGGATTTCATTCAAAAGTTCTCTTATCACTTGGTTTTCCTTTCGTTTATTTTTGAGGCGAAAACACATTTCCAAAGAGCACCTCTCCTATGAAAATAACAAACGATACTATCAGTCCAAATCCTAACAGCATGAAAACTCCAATTAAGTCAGTGATCGAAAGGGACGATTCCGTAGTCAAAGTCTCAACTTTCCGAGGAGTTTCCAAAAATACTTTCAGTAAGCTGTTTCGGAGCAATTTTTCATGCAGTCCTGCTCCTGACAATCTCAGAAGAATCCGATTCAGTTTCGACGGGCAGCAGAATGTCTTTCCGTAAGCAAACGCCAAGGGAGAAACATGCAGTGTATCTTCGGAGATATACACATCATCGCGATTCCCAAACAATAGTTTCGCCTCATTTCTGTGTATTGCTTGGACGGAACGAGATCCAACCTGAGCACCAGTGCCTCGTTCGGATGCTTGGACAAACCACTTGTTGCGGACGACTATCTCTCCGAGACGTTTAAGATCTTCGTCTTCTGAATTGAGCAGAAATGGCAAACTCAAGTTATAGAAAGTGGCCTTGTGTGTACCTTTTTGAACAGCTTTGGAAAGTTCTCTGAAAGTCCTTACCATATTGTCTCTTATTGGCTCGACTATGAAAGAGAGAAGGGTTGCAGACCAGCTGAAAGTTATCACCGTGACAAAAAATAGCCAAGTTAGCAGCAAAATTTTATATTTCAACGAATCATCCACGGGCATCGAATCTTGCTTAGAGAAGTTAGCGAAGAGTCTGAAGAATATCTTAAACGGCGAATATTTACTTTGAAAGATTCCAAACAAAACGATCATTATACAGAAAGTCAGAAGTACAGCAATCCAGACAGTTAAATCAAAAGGTAGGAGGAAACCAAATGCCGGTTTGATGTTTTCCGGCATAACTGTGGCAAAGACGCAAGCTGTCGTGGTATAGACATCACTGAAATTGGCTACTCTTATTCTTTCTTCGGTAACAGTCAGGTGTGAGAATGCTAAATCAGCATCCCCTCTTTGCATCATTCCCATTATACCCGTCCAAGTTCCATTAGGCTGCAAGTGACCAAATGCATTTTCTTTCTCAGGTATAATTTCATATTCAATTTCCAAGGCTTCTAAAACCACCTGTAGGAACTGTCCTTCAAATCCACCCAATTCCATTGCACCATTTTCAGAGATGTTGATGGACATAGCGTGTGGTAACGAGAGAACAGCAACTTTTGTTTTTGGATGGCGTTCCATTTTCTTACGATTTCTTTCTTTTCTATGTGGCTTTCTTCTTATGGAAGGTATTAGAAACGTCTAGCATTTTGATCTGGTGATCATGTTTTTAGCAGAAATCAACTATTCATTTAAGCTACCTAATTCGATAGGCTTGGTAAGGCAGTGGTGGACAAGTGGTAAGATGTCGACTTCAGGGCCGAAGGGTTCCAGGTTCGAAACCCGGTTCCACTGGAGCTCCGCCGCGTAAGGGGCCTGTTGCACGCTAAATCAAACGTAGTGGCCAAATGCCCTCCCGCTACTGAGGCGCACAAGTCCTTCAGAGGGGTGTGTGTGACAGCTCCGGTGTCGTCCTCTTCGTCTGACCGCCGCTCAAAATTTCGAGGTCCGTCACAAAATAGTCCTCGTGTTGCTTCAAAAAGGGACGTTAATATAATCAAACTAAATCTTTAAGCTTGGTATCGATGTCCAGGAAATAAGTCAAATTTCGATTTGAATTTAGAAGGCATTTCTTAACTGTTTGGTGCTGGTAAGGAAAATGAGACCATCTTGGAACAACAGCTATTCCTGAAAAATCGAATGCTTACCTTTCACGAAAACGTTGTTCATACATAATTTTCGAGCATTAATCCCATATTTTGAAGCTTATCTAATGTTTTGTTATTCTCAAAACAAAAGAATCATCATATTATGACATTTAATGCAAAAGAGACGTGTTCGTCTTTTTGTAGTTTTATGATGCGTGCGCGGCACCTAGGCTCCCATCATAAAACTACAAACAGCATTCTATTGAAAAAAAAACCGTTTGTTCTGTTGAAAATGCCTTATGTTACAAAAAGTTTTCGAAGCTTTAAAATTAACATATCCAACGTGCAAAAATTGCTTTTCAGGTGAAATAATTGGGTAAACATTCTTTACAGATCAAACTGAAATACTTCGCAAACATAATTTTTGACAACTCTTTGAAAGAGACAAATTTCATGAAATTTGCATATCATTAGGCGTGCAAAGATATAAAAGTAAGTTAACAGCAGTTACGCGATTTTAGGATATAGATCTTTTATTGCTTGAACATACAGAACTCCGACAGCAGTTGCCGTTTCGCGGTTGGAAAACTCGAATGTTTTCTGAATGAAATGAGTTCCTCAATCGTTATTCCTGCACCCCGACGTGACTACCTTGCGTAGATAGAAGCTCATTGATTTAAATTGCGTCCGTTGCTACGTCACCATCGGATGTTTTCATGTAGATCCCTTTGGAATATGAACACAGCTCCTTTTCACGCTTTAATCTTTCTCTCGAATACGCGATGGTGGAAGAGTTAAGAAACAGCTGACAGGCAACTAGGAAGTGGCATTATGTGAAAATAAAAATGAACTTAATATAAGCAAAAGTAGATCCCCGACGATTGTTAACATAAATTTTGATGGGCGCTTATTTTGGGTATGAAGCTGATTACTAGGTTGTGCATTTTCATTTTATAATTTCAAGAATGTTTCATAAAGCGAAGCCAGTGGTTGAGTGGTGACCATCCAATTGAAATTTCTCACTGCAATTTATCATTTATATACCACTATCACAAATAATCCTAATTCCCAAATCTGTTCTTCCTGTTTGGAAAACACGGAGTGAGCCCAAAGCCGTTTCCTGGCTTTAAAAAGGCCGCGGTGGCCTAGTGGTAAGCTCCCGACCTCCGGACAGGAGGGTAGCTGTGATTCGAAACCCGATTCCACTGAAGATCCGCCGTGTATGGGGCCTGCTGCACGCTAAGGGGCCTATTCTGGTACCCCTGTTTGGGTTGGGTTCCGTTGTTAACGTGCGGAACCCAACCCAACCGGGGGTACCAGAATAGACCCCTATATCATTCGTAGTGGCCAAACGTCCTCCCTTTGCTGTGGCTCGGAAGTTTGGAGACGGTGGTGCCAGCTCAGGTGTCGTCCTCGTCATCTGACCGCGGTTCAAAATTACGAGGTCCGTCCCTAAATAGCCCTCGTGTTGCTTCAAAACGGGACGTTAATATAATCTAACCAGATTTTAAAAAATATTACGCAAAAAATAATATAGAACAAAACCACGGTCAACAAAACTCGGGTTTCCGAATTGCCTCGCAAATCCAGAAACAACGCCGGCTGACGTCATAGTAATGGAAAGATGGAGGGACATTGTTCCTCGAAAACGTGGGATGAGACGCAAGAAACAAACAAAAATTACTGAGTTTTTCGAATGAATAATTAGTATGCTATAAACTATTACCAAGTATATATTGATGAACATATTGTAGTCCTAAAAATGTAATTTTAACTTGAATGAAGAACATAAGTGTAGCCTACAAAGATAGTTTTTAATTCGTTTTCGTTAAAAACATTTCAGAATTTCATACTGTTATTAGATATTCAGTAGTGAAGATGTCCGTGGCTTAACCAAAAAAATCGTTATCCGAAACGGCTTTCCGATCTTTAGTTCGGTTTACCGGAGTTCTAGTGCATTTAGAAATATGTTTATTTTTGCTAATTTATACACCATAAACTGAGGTTACTTGGACCCTCAAAAATAATTTTTTCTTACTAAATGATAGGTATAAAAACATTCATTTTGTCGATAACCTAACTTCACTACTTTTGGGACATTTTCTATGACTTAAGCTCTTTTTCAAACCGAGATTTTATGCGTAGACATAATAATAAAAATCCAATTTATGCATAATAATTTTATTATAAATTGGATCCAATAACTCATGGGTTGGGGTTACTTAGATCCAACTTACATTTTCCACGATATAAACAACTGAAATTGCCGATGTTCTGAAGCTGGACCTAGGACCTGGAAATAAAACGCTTAGATATATTTTAATTATAACAATCTTTAATGTTTTTTCACATTAAATTTGAAAATACATCATAAATTCGACGATGCTAAATGCAATATTTTAGCTTTCTAATTAGCCATAAAGTGTGATAATAATGTATGAAAAGTCACTTTCCATAGTAAATAAAAACCATCGTCTTTCTAACATTGCGGATGGATTATTTTTCCTTTTATAGTGTATCACTCTAGGACAAAATGCCTTTTTTTTCAATGAATTTCCAAGCCGTTTCGGACGGTTCCATTCAACCAGCAATGGCACCGTTATCCGTCTCTCTGAGACATTCCTCCGGATCGCATAAAAACCAATCCCACTATAGACGCCTATGGGGAGGTGTTTTCGATCCCAATATTTGGCGATATTTCGCTTTTTGGCGAGAAATGCTTTGTAAAGTTTTTCTATTTCGACGACGACCGAGAGATGCAATCTGTTATAAGAATGTAAACATTTCTACTTTGTATTTTTTTTTGTGTGCGTATGTGTGTGACTTAAAGTAGAATGAATTCCATCTTGAGTGTCTTAAAGTTTAAAATAATTTGTTATTAGTTGTTAATTGTAAATAAAGATGGAAGGTTTTCGAAACACGTAGAAGAAAAAACTCAGTTTCGCGCCAATCAAAGTAAATACGGAAACTCTAGCGGGCACAATGATCAACTTGGCGTGGTAAAAGACATTAACATAGGCGCCTATAGTGGGATTGGTTTTTATGCCTCCGGATCTTACAGTATTTAAATATTCTTTTAATTTTTCAGCTGTAAAATCCGCGTATGTCCAATGCTGATGTAATTTTGTAAGATTTTTGGTTTCAAGTCAGCAAATTAATGTTGAAAAATAGTGGCTAATTTAATGAAAAAACGACAAAAATTAATGTTATTTTCATGGTGAAAATTAAAATGAATAATTGAATATGAGGGTAGGGATTAATTGGGGCCACTTTCCGACTGGGTCCAAGTATTCCATTTTTAAGTTTTCAAGGAACGAATCATTACTAATAAATTTTACTGCTCTGATTGGTCTTCTGTCTAGCTAAAACTATTGTTATCTTTTTAAGAACTATGTGTAAAGTGGGATATTTTCTTTACCTTCTGCGTAATTCCAGTTTGAAGAAATGCCAAGGTGGAAGTTATCTGGTTAAACTTTCGCATGAACTCAGCAAGAAATAGCAGGGAGGAGCAAGAATGCAGGAACTACTCACGCAGTAGCTACTTGTTAGAGAAATGGTGAATCACGTCTACATCTTCAAGTTAGCCAACATAGAATGGATTTAAATCATCTTTTTTTGTTTTGGATCCATTATCTTTTTTAGCTGTTACGGTATGGTAATCGATTTTGTAACGAGAGCAAATTCTCTACCAAATTTTAACATAGTGTGACCTAGCATTTAACATGTGTGTAGCTCGAAGAATGTATTCTAGTTCTCTTCCGGCGTTGTCCAACTTAAGTTCTAAAACATTAAACACGGCATCTGCTATCCCAGCCTTGTCTTGAACAGAGATGGCCCGTTTGGTTTCGTGGAACTGCAAAACACATTGCACTTTCTCTATCATCGACGCTATTTCGTTGAAAATCAAATTTTAATGCACTGCTGACGTTTATGTATTATTTTCCCATCTATTTAAATTTTATCAATTTCATAAATACCTTTTGGATGCTGAACTGTTATAACTGATCTCTGTTATCTGAATTATTGTAAAATCTTTTCTAAACATTTTACTAAAAACAACTATAAAACTATAGAAAAGTGTAGTATTAAGAAATGTATGGAACTATTTTGCATATTGCATAAAATAAAAGATTGAAATACACAAATCAGATTAAAGAATTCTCACTTTAATAAGTAAAATCTTAAATATAAAACATAAATTAGCATTTATTCCATACGAATAAATCAATTTTCCCATAGCAACCGTTTCTATGCCTGGAGAAAGTGTAATTATCTTTAAAAACTTAAAGATATGGGAATTTCCTTCATCACAAAAATTAAAAAATTAACTTTTGAAAAATGATAAATTTAAAATATCTTCTCTCTGAACACAGAATGAATGGATGCAAATGATTTTTAGATTTTAAGAAACTACTGCTTCAAATGAAGTCATAAGATCAAAATTAGAAAATTTGCATCAAAGAAACATTTCTTAAAGAAGGCGAAAGCTTAAAAATATAAATTCTAAAGCGCGTTTTACATGCATACCTTTTTATCTAAAATCGATCAGATAACATATAAAAGAACCACCAATTCCTTTAGAACTGCTATTTAACTATCCTCATTACGTATTTAGATGCTACTTATGGAATAAATTAAGAATAATTATTTTAAAAAATAGTTATGGTATATATTAAATTTTTTTTCCTTGAAAGTGAATTTTGGAGCAGTTTTTCGAAACAAGGAAAATGATTCGATTAGTGACTATTATTAAAAAATTATCCCCCTAATTCTATAACATTTTTCATCCATGATAAGTAATATTTTATATAAAAAAGGTTTCATTATATTCCCTTTATTTAAAATTTAACCTCTAAAATAAGTAGAACGTTGATAGTTTAGCCTTTAAAAACCGAAACATCTATTAAAATTTTTGATTTACAGAGGAAACCGCGAGAATATTATAATTATTTAGATCATCAACTTTTACCCAACAGTTTTTTCAAAATCCAAATTGGAATACTAAAGTTTGAATGCATACAATTTTTAAATTCCCAATACGTTTTTAATGTTCTTAAGATTCAGTGGTTGCAATCTTAATCTGACTTTTAATGATTTTTATGTCTGCAATTTTTATTCTTTGTTCGATGGAAATGCAAGAGCCGTTTTTTTTTGTAGTTTTTCCTTTAGTATTTCCTTCAAATAAAAATAAATAAAAATTTTAAAACTATTTCATCCACAAAGTGCATATATAATTTTTAATTTTATTGAAAATTAATATTTTTTTCCCTACATCATTTCAAAATTTATGGTGTCTCAATAAAAAAAATTCTTTAGTTGATCTTCCTTCCTCAGAAGTTTACGTTCTGAGATATTCTTCATTTATGCTTCGCTTTTCTAATAAATGAAAGCTCAGTTTGATAAGCAAGCCCTTTTGATGTCTTTTCATAGAGATTTTCATTGAACTCCACGATAGCTTTTCATTGAACTCCANGATAGCTTTTCATTGAACTCCACGATAGCTTTTCATTGAACCCTTCAAGTATTAGAAGAGAAATTGTATGTACATTGGAGGGGTTGTTGATGATAAACGGCCAGCGGAAAGAGAATGGTTTACTGGAATGTAAAATATTTGTTAAGCTGAATATTTTTTTACTGCTCATGTGCGAAACGTAGCATAATTTTTCTTTAATAACTTCAAAGCCAAATTATATATAAAAATTCCAGCTGAATACCCTTAATATTCAAAAATCTATCGTCACTGTAGCGATATGAATTTCAGTTGCATTCCAATAGAAGCTAAATGATGAGGGATTTTCCACAAATTGAAATTAAACTTAAATTTTCGAACAGTAATATTAAATATTATGGAAGTATAATATCCTGAATAACCATATATACTTATTAATTAACTACGTTATTTAAAATTATTATTATTATTATTTTAATACATTTCATTACATTATTTATTATTATACATTATTTACAGTTAGTTGCCAATATACTGAAGGCATATATAGTATCTGTATGTGTTCTTGTTTGAAGAGCTTTTGATATTTTTGAGATTTTTTTTGTGGATGTCCGAATCATTGCGTCTTTTAAACGCTGTACTAAAAAAGGATAGCAATGTTTCAGAATAACTGAAGGACATCACGGTGGCAAACAACAACCAGTTTAATAAGAAAATTTTCTATTTTAGCAGGCTCTTCTCTTGCATTGAAATCTGTTTCGAAAAGTTCGCAATGAGTCTGAAGATTATTTTGAACACTGAATAATTTAGATTTTGAAATTTTTCAAACGAAATGGCCATGATGCTGAGAGTCAAAAGTGTAGATATCCATGTAGATAAACGAAACGTTAATTTTATAATTTCTGGCATACATGTAGGAAAGGCCTCTGTTATATAATAGGTGTTTAAATTCACCGCTTTTGTTCTTGGCCACCAAGCTGAGAGTGAGGAGTATAGCCATCCAGGTGGCTAAATCGAATGGGTATAGAAAACTAAAAGCTGATTTTATAATTTCTGGCATATGTGTAACAAAGACACAAACCTCTGTTGTATAGTACGTGCTAAAGTTCACCACTTTCGCTCTTTCTTCTGTAATGCTGATATAAGTGAAGGCCAAGTCAGCTTCCCCTTTATGCACCATGCCTGACCAAGATCCATTAGGTAACAAGATTCCGAATAAGTCATCTTTCGGAACAACGACATCATACTCAGTTTCTAAGGCATCAAGGAACATCTGTAAGAATTTTCCTTCGAACTCACACAGTTTTACTGCTTCATTTTCAGAGATGTTGACGGCATAACGTTCGCCGATGGAAGTACAGAAACAATTGTTTTCGAATGATGATCAATACTATTTTCTTCTGCTTTTACAAAGTGGTTTTTATTCTTTAAAAGATACTAATAATCGTCGTTATATTGAGCACGGAGAATGAAAGTGTCCCTCGAATGATTTAGTAGTTCTGAAACTACTTTTCAAATGCATTAGAGAAATATTTACAGGATATGATAATATTTTTTTCTGCCTCACTTTGAGTGTTTGGCTGTATTCAGAAAAAAAAGCAATCTTCAAAAGTAGCTACTTGAGGTACTCATGTCCTTTTGAACAAAAGTTTAACATTAATTAGCTTTAACTTCTGGAATTTAATGACTTTTCTTCGTGATACTTGGTCCTCTATTGTTATAAAATGCCTATGGAGATGGTCTAAAGGATGTGAAATCACTTAAATTGTAACGATAACACTACCACCACCTGTAAAATGATTGATCCATGTAAGCCTTTCTAAAGCTTTGTTTATTCTTTTATAATTGAAAGGCTAATTAGTCTTGATTCCTTTAGGCTGCTGTTCTCGAGTGAGGAAATTTTCAGAGGAATTTGATTTTAGTTATTCCTTATTTTGTCACTTAAATCAAATTTTTCTCAATGAATTATTTGTTAAGAAAGAAACATTTATCTTATTTCAGATTAAAATTCTTAGGACAATTATTCGATAGGCACAAGACTTTCCTGAATTCGAATACTGGAATTCGTTTATTTAATGATTATAGATTTTGTTTAAATCTTTGTTTTAAATATTTAGTATTCATTTGCTTTTAGGTCGTGAATTCCAAAGAACCAATGCAGGAAATAATTAACGCTAATTAAATATAGCAGATCATCACATTTGGTAACATTTATATTTCCAACTCTAAATTTTAGACATCCTTTTTTAATGGTTCTCAAGAATTGCTTGTCTCACGGGTTGATTGAAGAATGTTTTGAAATCATGCAGATGTTCTGACGCTTGCAAAATCATTCATTTCTATTATTTAGCCTTGACTCTGGAGTAAGAGGAATTGTTGTGCTTTTAATATAGATATGATTTCGAAATTTTAACTATTTTCCTATAAATGTGACACATATACCTCGAAGATCATAAAATAATTTTTATGACGAGATTGTCTGGCTAAAGCACATGCAACCATTTTCAAAATATACTGAAAAGAATAACACAAACACCGTATTATATACTCATCTTGAAAGATTTTCAGAATTTTTTAAACATCTGTGTTTCAAAATAAATTGCATCAGGATCCAAACGTAGTTATCAAATGTGCTGGAATATAGAAGTATGCTAAATATTCTTGATAAACGGTGGATGTTTCATGCTTGGTGATCTGGAAATGGAAGCACAGAAAGTTCGAATTGGTTCGTATAATTTCATAGCAATTATTTCTTAACGAAACGTCAACAAAATATATACAAAGAAATCTGAAATATTCTATTAATGAATTCGTCTTGCGAAATGAAATTTTATTTTCAAAGCAGGAATTTCCTACAAAATAAATATTTTTTGTTAGCTATGATTATGAAAAAAATAAATTAAAAAAATTTTCTAAGCAAATTTTTAACTTTTCAAGCAACGCAGTTTTTGTTTTCAACAATACAGATTAGGATTATGAGTTTCAATAATTGGTGAGACACTCAATTTGAATCTTTTACGAACGATCACATTTTAAATTTGATTTTTCAAAAGTTTGTTCCTGAAGCTATCTTTTATGCCCAAATCATCCTTGAAAAACGAGACGATCTATCCTATGTTCTATCCTAGGCCACCAAACCACTGCTGCTCTATAACACAGAACAGCTTAGTAAATGGTGGCTTCCATAAAGAGACATGCAACTAAATCGGTGGAATATCATAATATATGTCCTTCAAATGTTTTCAAAAATTTTTAAACTGGATTTTTTTTCATTATTTTACAAAAATATTGTCCTAAATTGACTAATAATTATTCTTAAATCATGCAACATTTCCATTTTAAATGTAAATATCATTGTAATCTGTCTTAAAAATCTACTTCATTATCAAATTAGACTTTATTTGTTTTCCTCCAATGCTTTTATATGAAGGATGCTTAAACAATAGACTTTTTTTATGCTTTGAACAAAGAAAGGACCCGTTAGTCGACATATCTTTTAGTCAATTCTCCTACATAAATTTATAAAATCTGCAAACTTTGTTTAAATAATAATTATTTAATATTTTAATGGAATTATAATTTGAATTTAAAAATCTTTACCTTTTGTAAATTTAATGTATAGTTACATTACCAGTTTTCAAATTTTATCACACCTGACTGTTAAATATTTGCAAAGATTGACCTGTCAAATGCATTGAATTTGGCCTTCAATTGAAGTAACTCGAATTTCTACATTAATGTCAGATGATGTGGCAAACAGGCAATCATGTTTAGTTAGCAGATATATATTACTATTGAACACAATAATTAAACGAATAATATTAAGATTTAGTTAAATATGTTAAAATTAATATTATTTTATTTGTATGGATCACTGGATGCATAGGCGGCTGGTGCACCAAAAAAGTGGGGGGTCAAAAGAGATGCGAGTGTGTGGGTGGGTGGGTCGCCCCTAAAGCTGTATTTTTTTTTTTTTTGTAAAATGGACTATATTATTGGATTTTAAAGTGATTATTGATTAAATGACCTTCTCTAAAAAATTCGGAACACGGCCTCAAAAATCGGAACGGATGGCCATTGTAGACTCCCTCCTTCCAATTCAAAGTTCCATTTCAATTCTCATGAAATAATAACATGAAAAAAATATAAAACGCTTACCTATTAATTCAATTCTTCTTTCTTTAAACTCGTGAATCGATCAATGATGTCGTCACAAAACGGCGTACTCCCAAACACAGAGAAAACAGATCAGTTATAAATTTATTTATTTGATATTATGTTATACAATATACGTCCGTATTATAAATTAGAAGAAAGATAGCCTGCGATTTTTGTTTTTCGCAAATTATTCTATTACCTTAGTAAAGTCAATATCTACAGTATTTTCGATCTTTAAAACAGCAAGTGCAGAAAGCCTCTCTTGACACATACTATTTCTAAGGTACGATTTTAAAGATCTTAAGCATGAAAAACTTCTCGCACATGATGCAGTTGAGACAGGTATCACAAGGAGAATTTGGATTAGTTTTGTCAAGTATGGAAATATGTATATCACAGAGTTCCTTTTCAACAAGAAAATTGCATCTTTTCCTCAGTTCTGTTATCTCCGTGGATATTTCTGGCAAAGAGTCGATGTATTTTTTGTACATTTTCTGAAAAATTTGCATCTCTCCCTTTATTTTTTCCATATCAAGATCATATGTTTCAGAGACTTTTTGAATTGATGCAATTTTTATAATCTTTGATGGATTGGAACATGTTACATCTTTTAGAGATTGAAAAATATCCAACTCATTTTCTTTGAACATTTCGTCTATTATGTTTAAAGTAGCATCTATAACTGGAAAAGCAATTTACGTTTAATAGAACGATTTAACACCTTGTGACATGCTGAAAGAACTGCCGCCTATTTCCGAAGATACCTTTCTAGAGCGTGGAAGTTTTGGAGAAGTAAACGATTTTGCTTCACAAATATCGTTAACATAATATCCACAACTTTTCAAAAAAATCTTCACTTCGGAATTCATGTAAATATTCTTTTGTTGTGTTAACCAGTTCTTTAACTGTTAAAAAAATTAGCGATCTTGATTGCAAAGCTTTTGAAAGCGTATCTGCAGCTTCCAAAACTCTTTGGATCAGAAGTAGACAAAAAATGAATTGGAAACTTTCGATATTATTCAGCAAAGCTTCAGCTTGCGATCCATTTTTCAATGGATCTTTAATTTTGAACTTTGAAAAGTGGTGGGGCAAGGCCCCTTTACTTTTTCAAGTGAGGGGGCAGTTGCCCCCCTTGCCCCCCCGGACGAGCCGCCTATGACTGGATGCGAAGAACTCCAGATTAAAATTAAGACAGTTATTTTTTTATGAATATTTAAGTCTTAATGTTGAATAGTTTTTTAAATTGAATATTGTGCTTTTTATGCTGAATGCTTATATTATTGTGAAAAGTAAAACCATAATTCTCGAATTTAATGTCTATGGAAGAATCTTTTTAAAGTGAAACAACAAATCTTTAGCTCCGAAAGCTGGTAACAACTTTTAAATCTGATAATTGTGAAAAGACTTGCATTTTTAATTTAAATTAGGAGGCTGTATGTTGTTATATTTATCAGTTTCTGAATTGTGAATAAAATAAACTCATTTTTCTCTATAAAGATTACAAATGAAACTATTAGAAATTCTTGCATTTCTTTTTTCTGAATTTGTTTTCTGAAAAAGTCGATAAAATAATCAATGTGTATTCTGCTGGTTATTCATTTTTCCAGAACATAATTTCCTCATTTTTATGATTTGATCTGAAAAACAAAAGATATTTCCTTACGATCATCGTCCGTAGAGGATGACAGAATGCTGTTATCTTCAATGAATATTTTCGATTAATGTTTTATAAGAATGAGTGAATACTGTACAAAAGCGTGATAATTTTAAATAACACGATATTGACAAACGAATTAAAACTTTTGATAAAGGTTTCTTTCTTCTTAGTCAAGATTCACCAGTCAGAATTATCAACCATCTACAAAAAATATTATTACTGGCATTGTAAGCCTTAGTAAAGCCCGGAAGAATTATTTTTGACTTATCTTTATATACGGTGTCATAAAGTGAAGCAAATGTGCCACTTTTTTTAATTTGAGCCGCTCGATTTTAAAAGGGGATTTCTGCAGAAGCGGCCTAAATAATATTTTACTTTCATTTTTAATTTCATGAAGGTAGGTACTTTATTTGGTGTAAAAATGGGACTTCTGCCCTTCACGGCCACGTTGATGTAAATCATCCAAGTTTCGGTTTGTTGCTAGAAGGGGACTTCTCCGAGGAATACCCCTTTTAACATCAATTTTGCTGTTCTCCGCTGGATGTCAGTACTCTGGCATTCCCCTTTTAACATCAATTTTGCTGTTCTCCGCTGGATGTCAGTACTCTGGCATTCC
>BGPR01012019.1:0-46446 GCA_013235015.1 Araneus ventricosus
TGTGTGTGTGTGTTTGTGCGTGTTGTGACAGTGGACAATGCATTGCTGCAGCAAGCAACTGTTGAGCAGTTCGTCAAAGCTTGGGGTGGGCATTCAGCCATCCTCGGTCTATACATGGTGCATTAAACACCGCGATTAGTACAGTGAGGTTTACCAATACAAAAACGAGCGCGCTGATTTCGATATGCGCTCGGTAGATTGTTAAGGGTCGTCTACAATAAGTAAAAACTATTCATTTCATACATAGGGCATGGACTGTGCATTCTTTAAAAAATTAATAACGGCGCTCTTTTTTTTATTATCTTTAGTAAATGTAAACGATTTACATAATTTTTAAGTGTCGCTTCTTCTGGTAAACAGGCTTCTTAGGCATTTTGGTTATGATTTACTACATGAAATATATCATTGGTGGTTTAAGTAATTGTTGAAAAATTCGTGAGAAGAGATGTAATAATTTTATGATAATAAGTTTAGTTTTTATCAAATCTTTAAAATACTATAAACAATTGTTAGTGTATTGTAAAAGTCGAGAACAAATTTATCAAAATGATTTTGATGTGTCAAGAAGTGTTTAAAGAATTGTTTCATTGAGATATAAATAAATAAACATAGATTTTACTAAATTACCGATCAATCAATTTATTACAAAAATCTATAAAAGTTAACTTCCACTCGAATAAACTGATTCTCTTCTGTACATCATACATTTCTTAATATGAATTTATCTCTAAATTGCTTTTTATAAACCACCTTGCTCATGTTCCGTACTCCAGGAACACTTTCAGAACAATCATATACTCTACTGAAAACAGAATATATTATTCTCTTTAGATTAATAGCATGCTATACGAATCCCAAATTACAGGTAAACTAGTTACAGGAATAATAGTTTTTTTCCGTGGAAACATTAGCTTGCAGCTTACGGATAGCTTATATAATATCTATAGCATTTTCAAATTAGGTGAGGTCTTATAGGTATCATGATCATTATTATAAAGTAATTAATTGAGAAAAAGAACGCAGGATGTATCGCAGTGGCTAAATAATGTTTCACAACAACGAGTGGTTTCCTTTTTCTGCTATATCAGCGACTTGCCCACCCCGGCTGAATAGCAAGATACTGCTTTTTACATTGCCAAAGATCTGAAAATGGTGCTACTATTATAACTTGGAAGAAACGACAAAACAGAGGACTTAACTAGAGCAGAAGCAGCAAGATGTCATCTAGCAATGAGATGCTTTCTTTGGACCTTTCTCCCTGTTTTTAAAAGAATCAAATGGATAAAAACGACAGCAACAAGAGAAAATGGAAACTTCCCTGCTCAATTGTAATGTACATTAATGCTTTTCAGTGGTGCAAATCACCATTTTCGTTCATCGGTCCTTCTTTGTTCCCCCCTTTATAATTCGAGAACTAGCAGTAAGGCAGTGTCTTCCACACAGATCAAAGCAAACTACAATAAAGACTTTCTACGAGAATAACTTCATGAAATATTTCCATACAAAGAAAGGAAAAAAATATTCCTGAACATTTTTTTTTTCTTTTCTCCTGTTATTTTGTTGCTGAATCATTTGCCTTTGGTACTTATACTCCTCACTCACTCACTCTTCATGTATAGAGGAGGGAGACAAGATGTGAGAAAAATATAACGTAGAATTTTTTAGCCCCGCGATCTTTAGAAAAGAAGGAAAAAAAATATAACAGAAGAGTTTAACATGGAATCTATCTATTGAAGGTTTGTCATATTTATAGGAAATTTTACAGGAGATGCGTTCATCCTGTCAGTCAAAGTCTCATCCTTTTTGGACTGCCAGAATTCTATGTACAAAACAAGATTCATAGAGAATTAGATCATACTTTTTATATGATATTCCTAGCTTATTTCTCGATAAAATTCTTTACTATGTCTGTGTTTAAAGCTTCACATTGACAATATTATTACGCGGGAAAAGAGGGGCACTTGGATCAGCTGTGACAAAGGCGATACAATACATATTACGTTATACAAATAAAATACATTCGCATTCCTCATTTCATGTCGAGATAATTTAGAGCGTCAGTCTGTATGTGTGATTCGGTTAAATAATTCGTCTTCTATACACTCATCTGCTGACAAATAGTAACAAAACGAAATACAGTGGAGTCTTCCTATAACGAAATCGCTTGGTTCCAATTGAAAAATTCGTTATAGAGAAAATTTCGTTATACAGAGATTAGAGATTTTTGCAGTTATTTAAGTAAATGTTCCAAACTTTTCAATAGGTGCGATAAGTTCAAATGTATTTAATTATGATTTTCAATTAAAAATGATATAATATATATATATTATAAATTTGTTAAAATTATACTAATTTTTATTGTATAAATAAAATGCTCAAAAGTGAAGACAATTCACCAATTTAGAGAATAATATGTACTAGTATGTACTTGCGTTTATTTTACATTGCTTTGCATTTCGTGATGTTAAATTTTCAGAAAAGTTTTCACATTTTAAGAGTGAGTGGTTCCAGAAACAGGCACGTGTGAGCGAATTGGTTGCACAGAAACTACCAACTTTCTTCAAAAATGACAAAAATCGAAAATATAAACCTCTGAAAAAATTCGTTGTAGGGAGACAATCACTTCGTTATATGGAGATTATTTTGAATGCTATTTAACATTCCGATTAAAAATTTCGTTATAGGGAGAAATTCGTTGTAGAGAGACTTCGTTGTAGGGAGACTCTACTGTAATCTAAATAACACTTGTGTGGGCTACAATAATAGGTTCAAAGACAAATACTACTGTGATCAAAAAGTATCGAGAATGATTCCTAAAACAAGATATTTCAATATATTGATTCATTAGTTTCTTCTTTAGTTTAGTGCCGTTTCGAATTTGCGCGAGAGCTGTTATGAGCCGCGGTCAGATGATGAGCACGATACCTGAGCCAACAGCCCCTTCCTTGCAAGCTTCTATGGCACATGAGCGGAAGGACCTTTGATCCTCGACAGATTTTAGTTGCAATAGACCGGTTTAACCTTTTAGACCGGAAATATTTTCATCCTTAAATTTAATATTTTTATAGTTTATAGGTAGTCTTGGATCTTATTGGTACTGTAAAAAAGAATTTTAAAAATTTAGCATGTCCCTCAAATGCAGGATCGCACCAGTACAATCGTGCGGATTAGGCTTTTTCTGTGTCAACGTGAACCCGTACAATCGTGCGGGTTAGGTTTTTGCTGTGTCAACGTGAACCCGTACAATCGTGCGGATTAGGCTTTTTCTGTGTCAACGTGAACCCGTATAATCTACTGTTTTGGTTTCTATAGAACATACCACATTTCGTCTATCTTGCTTGTTGTGTTTTTGTGTTATAGTGTTCATATACACACCAGCAGACAAACAAACAGAGAATCTACCCGTTGACGGATTTGGTTCAAAATTAGTCTCAGATCAGCAATTTTGGTTCCAAGACAACATACTACATTTCGTCTGTTGCTTGCTGTGTTTTTGAGTTATGATGTTCATATACACAAGAGCAGACAAACAAACAAAAAGTCTGCCCGTTGACGGATTTGGTTCAAAATTAGTCTCAGATCAACAATTTTGGTTCCTAGACAACATACTATATTTCGTCTATGTTGCTTGTTGTGTTTTGAGTTAAGGTGTTCCTATACACGCGAGCAGACAAACAAACAGACAGTCTATCCGTTGACGTATTTGGTTCAAAATTACTCTCAGATCGACAATTTTGTTTCTATACAACATGCTAAGTGTCATCTATGTTGCTTGTTGTGTTTTTGAGTTATGGTGTTCACATACACATGAGCAGGCATGCAAATAGACAGTCTACTCGTTGACAGATTTGGTTCAAAATTAGTCTCAGATCAACAATTTTTGTGTAAAGATCAAATGCGAACTTTGCTCATCTGGCTTGTTGAGTTTTTGGACTGAGGCTTTCGCATACGCACGAATAGAAAGATCGACAGAAAGTCAATCCGTTGACGAAATTTATCCAAAATTTGATATAAATTTACTATTCTGGTAATAAAAATATTTCATCTCTCTAACTCTTTGCATTTTTGAGATGTGGTATTTACATCCACAAGGACTGGTAGACAGACAGACTGACTTTCCCGTGAACAAATTTCGCCCTATATTTGGCGGATATCAACAATTTTGGTGTAATTACCACATATCAGATTTCATTCCTCTAGCTCAAAGGTCGGCAAACTCATTAGTCAAAAGAGAGTCATTTTCAAGAAGCATGTTTTTAGGAGTCGGTTTAAACTAGCTACTGACATGAAATAAAACCAGATATTATAATAATCATACGTAGTTGAAATAGATTCGTGGCCGAGCCACACTCAAGTGGCTAAAGAGCCGCGGTTTGCTGACCATTGGTCTAGCTCTCTCCGTTAAGTTACTCTGTTTGCAAACAGACAGATAGATAGAACTCTAAAAATAATTTTTTTTGGACTGAAAGGGAAGGTGGATATTCATCAAAATCTCGAGGTCATTTTTGGCGGCAATTACAATACTCTCTCTTTCCACACTTCGAATACAAGAAAGTAAAAAGGAATGGAATTCGAATTTTGCAGATTTTACTTCCTCTGCAGTAAAATCAGTACCTATAAGTAAGAGAATAACGCTACTGAACGAGTAACGCTCGACACACTCTGGGAGAAGCATATCTAAAACCCATTAGCTCGCGGAAATCGCGGGGAATGCGCTGAACATTGACAAATTTCTAATCCGCGGAAACTGCGGGGTGCGCAGAAAGTAGAATAACTTCCAACCCGCGTAAATCGCGCGCTAAGCAACAGGAGGGTTAACTTTTGTAGGACCCAACCGTGCACACTTCTCACGGGTTTATCATAATGACTTCAAATACTGCTCCTGACTAAAGGTTGAAAAATCTAGTACCTATTAAAAACTCTCGTTTTAGATGAAATGTTTTCAATTGCATCATTTCAATGGCTTTCATAGCATAAATGTCAATGTGAAAAAAGATTTAAAATCGGTTCCTTTCTTATTTCCATACGCTATTTTGGGAAGTTGAAAAAATAAAATTTCTTTATTCATTGAAAATTAAGTGACTTACAAATGTGATGATAGAAAATAGCATTGAATTACTGACAGAAGTCGATAAAATCAGTAAGAACTGAAAAAAATTTCAGAATTATTTGCAAGCGATGATTTTTGCTCGTGCGTATTCTAAATTAAAAATTCCTATCTCTTTTTGATCACAGTAGAATACCTTCTATTTAAAGGAGAGAAAATTAATTAAATATTGAGATTAGAAGACAGTAAATATGATATTTTAAGGATAGAAATCCTGAAAATAGGCTTAGTAGAGCAGAACACAAATAAACATTTTAGGAGCATTTTATTGACTAGCAATATGCTGTTTTGAATTAATATTAACACAATCTGACAATTCTGCGATTTTATTCCGTTAAAATGTTGATCATTTTCTTTGATACAGATAACAAAATAAATATCCCAAGAGAAAAAATTTGCCATTTCGTTACAGTTACTTTATATGATAATTAAACTGAACCAATCATATTTTCACTTTTATATGGGTCTTTGAAAATGTGATTTCAAGTACTAAGGCATTATGAAAAGAATAAATGAGTTTGTGAAAGAAATGTAATGAAGAATATACTATGTTGTTGTTGTAAGAATAGCATTAATTAGTAATGGATTTTTATGAAACAAATTATTACTCTAAGGAACTTCATTCATGATACTAAAAATTTAAATGTTTATTAAATAAAAATTACTTTTCAGTATTCTTGAAATTACTTTTCAGATACAGAAAGGCGATTAATTTAACTGCCTAGCCTACGAAACATTTTAATTTCAGAACAAAACCAGTAATGATTCATGTAATGATTTATTCTTGTACAATGGAATTAAGTTAGTACTAAGAAAGCTAGATTTGTGGAAGTGGTGTCTGCCCTCAGTTAAGTGGTCAATGTACTATCATCTAATGCTATTCGCAGAGCCCCTACTGCTGAATCTTGGAAGTCAGCAATTTTGGAGTCTATTCTGGTACCCCCGGTTGGGTTGGGAGTTGGGTTGGGTTCCGAACGTTAACAGCGGAATCCAACCCAACCGGGGGTACCAGAATAGACCCCTTTATCAAGAAAACTACGACATCACATAACATCACCTCATGCCCCGTGCCTAGAATCCTTGTGATACTTTGTAAGCAGTGTTTGTTAGTGGACATGAAATGATAGCTATAACCAATCCCGGCGCAGGAAACCCAAGGAATCCCACACCAGAGGAGTTAACTCCGACAATTTTATTGACGCCTAAAAAAAAGTAACCTTTCCACATTACAATGACGCATTTTACATGAAAACAAAATGATAAAGTTTTGTATTAAAATTCTTATAATAAATTCAATGACTTGTTAAAGGCCATTTTGATTTCAATGACCTTTCATGAAAAAAAGTATTAAATGAATGAAGGAAAGGAAAAACTCATTAAAAAAATGAGATGTCTTTTTCAAACAGCCGCTGATGTTAAAGGCGTAGGACTACTTTATTCGCGTGACTCTTTTCCGATTTTCATTTTTTTTTTGTAACTTCTGTTGTTACACTTTATTTCTAAAATAAGACACTAGTTATGTTTTTAATATATGTAGTTACCGAGATATAGAGGATATCGTCCCCAATTCATGCGTATTTTTGCCCAACTCTGCGACTCAGTCAGTAGTTGCTGAACTACAATTTGGATCTTCAAATTTTGTTTGTAACGTCTGTTGTTACCCTTTATCTCTAAAATAAGACATTAGTTATGCTTTTAACATATGTATTTACCGAGATATAGAGGATTGCATCACCAATTATTCATGCGTATTTTTGCCTGGTTTGTGTCTCAGCAGTCGCTGATCTACAATTCCGATTTTCAATTTTTTTTTGTAACTTCTGTTGTTACCCTTTATCTCTAAAATAAGACATTAGTTACGTTTTTAACATATGTAGTTACCGAGGTATAGAGGATATATCCCATACAGCGCTTTTTGTGGCGTTTTGGCGTGTGAATCAAATTCTTTCTTGAGAATGGGAAGAACGTAGTCCTACGTTAAAATAAAATAGACACTTCTACCAACTTTTAAAGTGAATTGTATAAAATATTTAAAAAACTACCAGTCCTGAGAAACAGCTTATGGAAAGAAAATTCATTACTTCTAAAGAGCTCTTATTTAATGTGAAATATTGAAGAGTCCGAATCTTTTAAGTATAGTCCAGAAGAAGGTATTAACTTATTCTCATATTTAATCATAATCCTTATAATCATAAATCTTATAAAAACAAGTAATATACAAAA
Source organism: Araneus ventricosus (assembly GCA_013235015.1). Lineage (NCBI taxonomy): Eukaryota > Metazoa > Arthropoda > Arachnida > Araneae > Araneidae > Araneus > Araneus ventricosus. Next base: position 7,331 of record BGPR01012019.1, read on the forward strand.
AAATTTAAGTCAATTCCTACTTAGGTCAGCGATCTACACGCTTTGTCACTGACGGTATTTATTCCTAAATTTATATCCTGATAAATATCTTATATATATAGGGAGAGTGTGAACTAATAGTAGGAACTGAGAAACTTCATAAAGTCTTTTTTAACATATCCAATAGAGAGAATAAAGAAAGTAATCAACATTACCCTCTGACAAAGTACATGAAAAAATGAAAAAACGTTTTAAAAATGTATTTGAACTTGAGTGGATGAATAAAAAGTATTTTATTAACGATTGAAAATTTGAACAAGATATATAAATAAATATATATAGGGAGAGTGTGAACTAATAGTAGGAATTGAAAAATATGATGCGAAATTGTAAAAGTAAAAAAAACCATGACAGATGGTGAAACAATCAATGGCAAATGTGTAGCCTCGCCTTTTTCAATAAATTGGTGTAGATCTACCATAAATTGTACTTTTCCATTATCGAAATAAAATTGCTAACTTGTTGGATTGGGGCTAGAGGCGCTTCAAATAGTCTCTGGTTGTAGCACATGGCCACTTTACTACAGGTCGACATTATTTCAATAAATTTAGCTTTGATTGACTGAGTGATAAACCTTATATAGGAATATTAATCATTATATGAGGTGTATTACTATATTCAAAAATATAAATTTAAAATTATATAAACTGACACATGAATGTCTTAACTGTTTTGAAGATATTAATAGGCAAGACTAAAAAATATACTTGAACATAAGATTTTAAAAACTAAGATCATTTTCAATAACATCTTTACTTTCTAGTGGAGTTATTGAAGAAACATTCGGTATCATATTTATTTCGCAATAAATATACATCTAAAGATGTTAAAACATTAAAATCAATATTTTTTTTAATTAAGTGTTCCGAATATTATACTGAAGCAAAATGTAGTCAAAATGATTTATACAAGGAGATCCTAAAATGCTTTCAAAAAACATAGAGGTAGGTAGAGGGGAGCAAAATGTGGAGATTTTGTGATAGAATGTGTGTGAGGAAATAGCGTGCGTTAGTACTAGCACAATAAGAACAACAGGTAAGTAAAAAGGGCAGGTAAAGTCGACGGATAGAAACATCTATATACTTAAATAATTGGGCAAAACCAGATGGTCATTAGCCCAGCCCCAACCACTGAACCGATTTCGATAATTTTTATTTCACATGGAAGCTTATGACGCCTAGATGCGTCATCAAAAGTCCCCTGGCCCCTCCACCCTCCATTTCCAAAAGAAATCGAAAAAATACTTCTCCTCATTCTCTTTAGGGAAAAACTTGACAGAGTTCACCAGCTTCAACCACTGCACCGATTTCGACAATTTTTATTTCATATGAAAGCTTATGACGTCTAGATATCTCATCAATGGTCGCCTGTCACCCACCACGCTCCATTTTCGAGAGAAATCGAAAAAATACTTATCCACTGTACTATGGGGGGAAAACCTCCCCCCATCCCTAACCACTTCACCGATTTCGACTATTTTTATTTCATATGAAAGATTATGACGTCTTGATATCTCATCAATGGTCGCCTGTCACCCACCACGCTCCATTTCCGAGAGAAATCGAAAAAATACTTCTCCGCTACACATTCTCTATGGGAAAAACCTTGACAGAGTCCCTCAGCCCCAATCATTGCGCCGATTTCGACAATTCTTATTTAATATGAAAATTTATGACCTCTAGATATGTCATAGAGGGTCGCCTACTGCTCATCACCCTCCATCTTCGAGATACATCACAAAATAAAACTTTGGCACAGTCCCTCAGCCTCTACAACCGCCAATTCGCCAATTTATTTCGCCGATTTGCGAGCATATCCACAAGCCATTAATATTACGGCGAACACTTGGTCGCCGAAAGTGGCTAGTTTTAATTAAATTTTTATTATAAGTGCTTGAAAGTGCGACAAGCAACTGTAATACAAGTTTCACATCAGCAGCAAATGGCGTACTCTTGCTGTGAAGAGATGAGTTTTCGTAGGAGTTTTCTTCAAAAATGCAATGGCAACTCCACACTTGTCTTTTAGTTAACGTTTTCTCGTAACCTGTTAGTAACCGGGATTCGATGTTGTTAGCTTTGAGATAGGGTTTAAATAATTTTTTTAAAAGAACCTTCCGTGTTTAATTAACCCTTTATATCCATCCCGACGGTACTCAAATGACGCTTATATTTTTGTAATATAATCGTTTTTCCTGGCGGTATTCTCAAAACCACGAAGAAAGCAGTTACAAGCAAGTAGTAGATAGCAGCTCAAGGCAGAAATTAAAAAAATTTTTGAATTATTCATTAAATTTATTAAGTTGTTTTTTAATTAATTAAAAAAGTTTTATTCCTCTTTCCTGGGGGTTATTCTGCACCGTAATTTATCTGATGATGCAAAAATAACTTCAAAGTGTTGCTGGTAAAATTAATTTGTGATACAAAGAGTTAAAGTGTTTGTTCAAGATTTTGTGGTCAATACCGCATCGCTTAGAAATTCATAGCTCCTCGAGCTGCTTGGCGGAAAGGTTGATGGGAAAGAATCAGGAGTGGCGCTAGTGTCTGACCGACGGGGGGGCACGATCTGTCCGACAGGGGGCACGACTTTCTGTACGGGGGGGGAGGAGTGTAATTAAATTGGTCTCAAATTTTCGCCAGATCTTTATTTATATACTAGTTGAATACTCCGTTGCGTGGCGTGAACTGGTTACAGAAATTTTTTCCGACGGGGGGCACATCATCCCCGGCAGGGGATCCCTGCCCCCCCCCGGTACCCCCATTGTCGCCACCCCTGGAAAGGATGATTGGTACTGTAAAAAGATGTTTGTGTAAATCTATCGAAAAATCTTGCAAGGATGAAGAAAGTTTAACTAGAGCCTTAATCACAATCGAAGCCGACTATATACAAGTACTGAATGGATGATCAAGTCAAAACCAGTGGCGTTGCGAGAGTAAGTGCCGCGCTGGTCATAATACGATTTTTTCGCCCCCTCCCCATCATCATCAGTGGCTTAACATGTTTAAACGGCACCATGGGCATGTTATTTTTTCACCTCCTCATCGTATTTGACTTTAAAAAGCGACATAAACGCATTGACGTTTCGTTAACTTGGCCAGTGGCGTTGCGAGAGTAAGCGCCGCCCTGGTCATAATACGATTTTTTAGCCCCATCATCATCAGTGGCTTAACATGTTTAAATGGTTCCATGGGCATGTTATTTTTTCGCCTCCTCATCGTATTTGATTTTAAAAAGTGACTTAAACGCATTAACGTTTCGTGAACTTGGCCAGTGGCGTAGCGAGGATAAGTGGCGTTTGGGTCATAATATGATTTTTTCCCGAGTCGTCATCTAGCAAGCGTAAATGATGTCCGAAGCATTATTTATTATTAAGCCCTATCATCATATTTTGCTTTAAAAATGGCATAATGTTTTAACTTCATGGAACCCCCTAAAAGTGGCGCACGTGACTTTAATCTTGTTCCCGGTCGCTACGCCACTGGTCAAAGCCCCAACTCCAGCGCATTTCTTCACAGGGCAAAAATTAATTTCATTTCCAACAAGCGCTGGAACAAAAAGTGTTCAATTAACCACATTTTGGAAAAATCACCAAGCCTTATTGTATTCATTCTGGGGTCGATGGTCGAAAGATCATCTACTTATAACTTTACTATCTTCAACTGACTGCTGAAACTATCATGATATACGAAATACTGATAATATGTCCGTGATTCGAGAAAGTGTCTTAGTGGTGCCATGTGGATTACCAGATGCCTAACGTTTAGAATTATGTATGTAACAAAACATAACCGAGCATATAATGGTATTCATATCATTGAATAAGACGTTCATACCGCTTTCACCTACAGATCTCAACGTTGGTGTGGTGCGGAAGTTTGGAGAGGGGGTGTCAGCTCGGGTGTCGTCTTCGTCATCTGATTGCGGTTCAAAATTACGAGGTTCGTCCCAAAATAGCCCTCCTTTTGCTTCAAAACGGGACGTTAATATAACTAAACCTACAGATCTCAAAAATCTCTAGTACCTCATCATTCCATTTATGTGCATATATTCCAGTACGAAATCTTATTGTGGTACTCTCTACTGAACTTTACATTTTGGTCGGATAATCACCGAGTATATAAATCATATGTTTTATGCTCAACCTCATGAAATTCCGTCGTATTTAAAAATGCAACACATGATTGTATGTTATTTGATGTTTCTCGTATCAAAGCATATTCTCAGAAGAGAAGATTGTTTTAAAAGATATTAGGGACCTGTTGGTGACTAATAAGGTGATCTAACAGAATAAACGTTGCAGAAGTGCTATAATTTAATATTTCACATTCCGTGACCGTCAAAATAGTCCAAGTCAAAACAGCCGCGATAAAATAGCCCAAGACAAAATAACCCGTGCCGAAATTGCCCCGACAAATAATGTTTTTAATGCTATTCGGAATTTGAATTTGGGTTATTTTGTCAGGTCTATTTTATCGGGGCTGTTTTGTTGGGGTTATTTGGAAAAGGGTTATTTTGTCTTGAGCTGCTTTGTCGGGGCTATTTCGGCACGGGCTATTTTGTATGTGATGTTTTGTCGGGGTTCTTATGGATTGGGCAATTTTGACGGAGTACCATTTCATTCAAGTGGATATATTAACGCTTCAGAAGCTTCCAAACTAGTACATAAATATTACCCCTGTGTAATCTCTTATTCATAATTTTAAAAATAATTAGAGATCATACAAGACGATAAGTGTCAGAGCGGACCGTTCATCAAGTAAATCTCAGTAAATCAGATATGTTATTGGCTGATATATATATATATATATAATATTTAAACCATTAAAACTCAAATAATATTTTTATCATATACACCTATTAAACAAAAATTAGATAAACTAAACAAAAATTAAAATGAAACAAAAAGAAAGAAAAACGTAAAGACAAAAAAACAGCAAATTTAGACAAGAACAATGACAATACATCTTTAATCGTACGAAAGCAACAGCCTCAAGTTATTGCATCAACAGAAGGTTGAAACGATAATATTTAAAACACATAAAAATATATAAAAATGAATTTCGAAAGTAAAAATTGTTCAAAAAGGAAGAAATGAATAAGGAATCGAATGGTGAACTTTATCGAAGACCACTCACCATAAAGATTCCAAAATTAGACAAGATTTTCTGTCAAGGGTAAGATTATAAATCAAAATTATACCCTTTGTGGCCTGAATCCCGTCCAAAATCAATATTTGAATCATTTTGATGAATCAAAATGCACAATCCTTAAAATATCAAAAGGTACTAGAGAGTGTGTTAACCCTAACACTCTCTGCCGAAATCTTAGATGCAATACAGACGACGCCAATATACATGAAGCAACAAAAATTAAAAGCAAGCACGTAGCTCCCTCTATGAAGAAAAATTCTAACTAATTAATCAGAATAAAAAACTAATATTTAAACAGTTTTAGCAAATTAAAATAGAAAAAACCATTAATATATTAATTAGAGAAATTTTTATTTTCCTTTTAAAAAACTATTAATATTAATGAAAGAATTTAGGAATCCGTTGTCTTTAAGAATATTTTTTAAATTATCTAAAGCTTTAACTAAATTAGAATGGTTGTTACATATGCTATTTATTCTATTAATTTGAGAAAAAATGGAATTCCTAAAAATTTTATAATGAAGATTTGTATGAAAATTACAAAGTATTATAGCCTTAAAATTAAACTCATTTCTTTTATCAAATAAGCCAACAGATATACCTGAATTTAATATTTCAATTTCCATATCTAAAAAATTGCATTTGTTAATTTCTGCATTGGTTTTGTTTAATTTAAGCTCTTCTGGATAGCAGTTATAAATGGAATCAAAATTATCATAATTAAACACTATAAGGTCATCAATAAAACGAAAACCATAAATAATTTCATTTTTAATTAATTCCCTCTCATATGAATGTAGAAAGATGTTTGCCAATGCACTAGAATAATTGCAACCCATAGGGATACCAAAAACCTGTTTATAGTATTCAATTCCGTTAAAGAGATAGTTTTCACAAATATTAACTCTGCAGATTTCTATCTATTTATTTTTTTCAATTAAATCAGTGTTTAGGTATAAATCATAAACATTTGAGCAAACTTCAATTAGTTTATTGTGTGGAAGGCTAGTAAATAGATTTTCAAAATCAAATGTATTAATGTTATAAATTTTATTATCTTTAATAAAATTTAAAATTTTAGTGTTGTTATCTATAATGAAATTCTCTTCTTCTTTGATTTTTTTAAGAATAATTTTTAGAAATTTAAAGAAAAATTTACTTAAATGATAGTTGTAACTTCCAGTGCTACAAGTAACAAATCTGAATTTTAAAGGATTTTTATGAAATTTGATAGTAGGGAAAAGGTAAGGATAATTTAGATTACTGATTTTAATTTTAGTTTTTTTAGCTAGTGCAATAATTCTTTTATCCAATTCTTTTTTTCCAAATTTAATTGTTTGATATGTTTTATTTGAGTTATATTCATTAAGCAGAGTGTCTTTGAAGTGTAATTTACACATTAAGCAAAAATTATTTCCTGCCTTATCTACTGTTGTTACAATAAATTTATCTTTAATGAATTCAATTTCTTTTTTAAGATGCTTATTGAAAAAAATACCTCTATTAATATTTATATTATTATTTTTATAAATTCTATTTTTTGTTTCCAATAATATACGCTGTTTCCATTCTCCAAATCCCTCAATTGGCCAATGATATTTCCTGGCTATATTAGCAATGAAAACATCCAAGTCTCGATTAATGGAATTAATTATTCTATTATGACTAACCTTATTTCTTAACCTAAATTTAGTTCCCTTACTCATGATGTCTCTAAGATATTTAGATTTAACAATATTCAAATTACCTGTAATAATATGTCCCTTATATATATGTATATATTACTATCAACAACTATCAGTAACAAATCAACTACAACTATCAGTAACAAATCAACTACAACTATCAGTAACAAATCAACTACAGCTATCAGTAACAAATCAACTACAACTATCAGTAACAAATCAACTACGACTATCAGTAAGAAATTAAAATTCAATTAATAAGTTCAAAAAATCACGACTATTTACAAGACTACCGGTAAATCCATGCTTAATTCCCTGAAATCTACCAAACATCCACAGTAAAAGACGGGTTTTCTTTCATAAGGAAAACAGAGGCGGTTTTATTTTTCAAAATGAACAGCACTGAAAACTATCAACAATTATCAGTAACAAATCAACTACAACTATCAGTAAGAAATTAAAATTCAATTAATAAGTTCAAAAAATCACGACTATTTACAAGACTACCGGTAATCCATGTTTAATTCCTGAAATCTACCGAACATCCAGTATAAGACAGGTTCTTTTCATAAGAAAACAGAGGAGGTGTTTTTTTTTCAAAATGAACAGCAATGAAAACTATCAACAACTATCAGTAACAAATCAACTACAACTATCAGTAACAAATCAACTACAACTATCAGTAACAAATCAACTACGACTATCAGTAAGAAATTAAAATTCAATTAATAAGTTCAAAAAATCCCGACTATTTACAAGACTACCGGTAAATCCATGCTTAATTCCCTGAAATCTACCAAACATCCACAGTAAAAGACGGGTTTTCTTTCATAAGGAAAACAGAGGCGGTTTTATTTTTCAAAATGAACAGCACTGAAAATAGTCGAGGAATGTGGTTAAATATCTTCCGTGAAATTCTTAGCGTGTTCGATGATTTGATGAACTGTACTGAAAAAAGTGAGGAATGTGGTTAAATATCCTCCATGAAATTCTTCGTGGGTTCAATGATTTGCGGCGAAACCAAGTTGAACAGAAGTGATTGAAATTTTGACACAATTTCTTCGTATTAAATAAAGAAGACAATTATTATTCAGAGAAAGTTATGACAGGTGGTATAGGGTTGTACAAATGCTTCACAAGTATTCACATCATATAAGGAAACAAAATATTTGAGATAAAGACACCTAATAAAAACATTCTAAAAATATAGTTGCTGAACTCACGAGATCTCTGATTGCTTTTTAACATATAATTCAAATTTGCCAGCTAAGGACTCATAGTTCAAAATTTGGCCAAGGCTTCCCGGCAGTAGCTTTCTAACCTCACACTGTCATGAGCTGAGTAAACTTAATTTGAACGCCAAGAAAGATCTCAAAACTTTGTTACGATTCTCGATTTTAACTTAAGGTATCCGACTGGTTTAAAATCGTCGTTTTCGATGAAATTATCAAAGAACTTTTTATGACTTAATTTTGTAGCCTGTTTAACCAACTTTCTAAAGCTGTCTCACGTTTTACTCTACGTGAAGTACAAATGGAGTTACAGCTGTTTTATTACCGAACTGTAAGCATTATTTTAACGTTGCATGAAAACTTCTGAGAAATGATATTTTTGAGGAAAACTGTCGACCGTAACAATGATTTCTCAAAACGTTATTCAAGTATTGATATGAAATTTTCTGAGACTGTTTTCTGAATATGCTTGATGTTTTCCTCTAAAAACTAAGGTCAATTTTAAAATCAAGTATTATTTTTAAGTGCTTAAATATAAACGAAAAGCATTTTTTATGAAAAATTACCAGTTTAGTAACTATATTCAGCTATATCTCAAAACTATTTTGATGTACAAGAAATATTTTAGAGCATAACACAGATAACTGTCATAAAAATGTACTCTTACAAGGATTTATGTATATTTAGAATATGATTTTGTCTATGGCTGTTAGCGTAAGGTAATTATTTTAGCCATTTTTCTTCAAATTTCTCAGTTTCTTAAAAAAAAATATTATTTTGAAAACCTAATTTTACAATATTTTCATAGTTTTAAAACATATGCAGTTGAAAAATAACATTAAAATATATATAAGTTATTTTTTAAAAAAATGTATCCGAACACAGTCGGATACCTTAGTATGAAAAGTTTAGAGGCGTTTCTTTAACTGTCTGAAATAGGGAGAAAACACTAAACTGGTCGTCAAATCCACGCCATCCTTTAATGGGAATGAGTTGATTTCTCCAAATTTGTTAGCACTTAATAATTAAACACATGCTACTTTTTACGGCTATAATTCATAGCTTCCTAAAGTTCATATTCAAGGAATGAAATTAAGTTATTTTTCAACCTCATGAATTGATGCAACCAATTAATGTGACTACAAGAAATGAAATAACCGCCCCAATTTATAAAGTTTGATTTCTAATTATTATGACTGCCGTGCTAAAAAAAAAAAGTATTCCAAACCATACAAGCTCACTAGGCAGTTTTTCCAACAATTTATGATAGTAAATCTCCCATAAAAGACCTATAAATTACTAGATATCATAACAGCATGACATTTTTGTTATGTATACAGGGATAAGAGCATGAAAATCTACGTTGATATTTCAAAATGCAAGCAAACTGAACTTTTATATGCATATAATCACCAATGTTCAAAGTATCTAAAATGTGTCTATTCTAAACGACCCATATTAAAGTTTCGTAATCTAATTGACATCAAATTACCAATTAAATTTTAAACTAAGGTACATAAGGGGAAAGGTTTCACTTAAAATAAAAAATTTAAAAATATCCACTAGAATCGCTTGACAAATTTATTCATATTATTATTATTATACTCAATGGCGGCAAGTCGAGGGGGGCGAGAGAAAGCAGTCGCCCCCGTACTTTTTTAATAAAAAATTAAATTTTTATTTCATATTTTAGCTGCCTAAAATTAGGAATTACAAAAAAGCAATAGTGTTCGGGAAAACTAGCTAATTTTTTAACTAAATTTTTAAATTTTGTTGTCTTTTCCCTATACTCCCGGGTCTTCTAGATGTCCGTGAATTTTTTGCCCCCTCACTTTTTCCACCCAGTCGCCACCACTGATTATACTAAACAGTGGCGGAGATTGGATTGAATAAATGAGGGGCAAAAAAATTATGTACATCTAAAAGACCCGGGAGTATAGGGAATGGACAACAAATTTTTAAAATTTAGTTTAAAAATTAGCTAGTTTTCTCGAACACTATTGCCTTTTTCGTAACCCCTAGTTTTTGGCAGCTGAATTGAAATAACAATTTTATTTTCCCTAAAAAAGTAGGGGCGACTGCCCCCCCCCCCCAGGAGGCGCCACTGATACTAAATTAAAATTATTTTGAACCAGAGTACGAGCTAACAGATAACAAATCAAAGTATCGGACAACCTAATTTCTCTGCCACTGTTAGCATGTGATCAAATCTGATGGGAAACCGCCATTAAATTCCATTGTAATTTTTAACATTATAACACTTCATCGTGGAAAATGCCTGTGTTAAAAGATTGATAGTCCGTTGGATCGGATAAAGCAGGCAGTGGCGACTCGTGCTATGTAATCTTGAGGGTGCTGTAACTTTTAATACTTCGACCTTTGCTGCTCATGATGTATATTTGTACCACTTATATTTTGTGTCTTTTCTGAGTAGTTTTATATTTTATGAATAAACTTACCTATTAGAAGTGAAAAATGTTATAAGTATCTTAACAACTTAATTTAAATAAAAAAAAAATTAAAACTCGAAATTTGTTGAACTGAAATCTTGAAAACACTTGTATCGCGGAAAATCTCTCATATGTATTTCATCACCATTTATAACTAAAAATTATCGAAAAAATCCTTTGGATTGCAAAAAGTTTCATTCGAATTTAATCGCTATGAAAAACTTTTTCAATTAAATTTTTGTTTATCATTAATTTTCCTCCATTTCTTGGTTATTTTCAAAGTTTTAGCGAGCGAAAAAATTTTCCGCTGAGGTAAAATCTTTGAAACTCTGTTTCTAGCTCAACTGGTGCTGCCAAAATCGACATTTTCCTTCCGGTTAGAAACGTAGTAGGGAACGGAAGTTTGCGCTCTGTAACTACGCATGCGCGCAGACGGAATTCAGTGCTGGAACGATCTTCAGTTCTCCTTTACTTTAAGTTACTTTCTGCTTTGCACATCATCTTCGGGTAGTGAAAAATTAAGACAGGGAACTTAGTTTTCTGCCCCAGTTTTTACTAGCGGCTTATTTGAAGATCGAAATCGTTAAGGCCCGGTGCACACCAGCAGTAAAATATAACAAAGTGTAGTATCTGGGAACGTTAAGAATCAGCGATCCATCTTTTATGTAAGTTGCGTTGGCAACAGATCGCGAAAGAGAGGAACGAAGTGAGCGGCGAATAAAGCGTTGATGTTTACCTTCTGATTATGGAATTTATTATTTAATTATTTACAAGCTCAAAACTCTGCAGTGGTGACCCGGACGTGATTTTAACCCACGTGCCCCCTTTGTGTCTCTACATGGGGAATGGGGGTTCCTATTGTTATATTTTACTGTTCAACGACACAAATCGGCTGGTGTGCACCGGCCTTAATGTGAAATTGCGTTCAATTGTTGATAGATTTAAATAATAAATGCGAAATGAAATAAATTTACACAATGGAAAAAGTTGGGGGTGCTGCAGTACCGCAGTCCCTTTACACGAGCCGCCGCTGAAAGCAGGTTTTATTTACAGCATGGTCTATCATACATAAAAAGCAGAGTGATGATTAAATGAATGTCACTTATTTATATAGAGTTTCAAGAGGATTGAAAAGACAGAGAGGCAGCCAATGGGGATTCATAATGATACAGTGAAACAACGAATAGAAAACATTAATACGACAACCAATCAGCTCTATTTAAATAGGCGTGATGTTTCTGAAACTTAGTGACGTAATGTGCGAATACTCGACTCTAACAGTAATTAAAAAATAACACATTTTTTAAATGATTCTAAATCCAATTTTTGAATGATTTTATATGTGTTATGATCGGTGGTATAGTCGCAAAATAAGCAATGTAATGAACGCTCTAGCTTGGGTAACAAAACTCGCGCTGTTTTAAAGAGGCTTTTACAATTTTTCTTGTTTATTCTTTGTAAAAAAAGCAGTGCCGGAACGGCGTTCCAGCTCCACTATTCCTGGTTATGATTTCTTACCGTTCTTCGATAAACTGATGACAGTTCGATAATTATTGTCTTCATCGAAGTGATTAGGATTGGATTCCTCCACGTTATATAATTTTACAAACAAGATTTAATTTTATGAAAATGTCAAATCGTTACCTGAATTTGCTTAGGAAACATCACCTCCTAAAATTTTTCAGATTCGTGGACAAAGCCTTTTCAAGTTGTGATTATTGCTAGTGGATATACTAAGAATCTCCGACGGATTGCTAGGTGCCATCTACTGGACACAGAAGATACTATTTTCTGATACTGATGCAGATTCAGAAAAAATGTTTCGCAGAATCAGGGCCGCTAAGAGTTGCTGTGAAAGCGTTTTACAATGAAAATCATTTGAATTTGTAACAATTTAATTATTGATTTAAAAAATATTACTCAAGTTTTCAAAATTTAGACAGAAAACTGAAATTTTTAAATTTTTCCAGGCATGTTTTAATGCGACATTAGATTCTTAATCGAAATTCTGCTCAATATAATGTCATCACTTTGAATTACATGCACTTTTTTACAATTTACAGCTGTATAGTTGCTATTCAAAGCGCTCATATGTATTAACAGATTCACAAACAAGTATGGATATAGATTTCACAGTTTCTAGCGTCACATTACATAGATTTGTAATGTGACGCGAATGAATTTGAATCAATGTAATAAAAAATAGTTTGTAAAAAACCCGCTTTTATTCGCCTACTGAAAAATAAATTTCTTTATTTTAATTATTTCCTACTTTTTATTCTTTAATTTACAATTCTTTTTTATAAATGTTATGGATTCTCGTAATCAATTTTTTCTCAGATTCGTTACTAGATGGCACCACTTGTATGGAATCAAAATTCAATTAAATTAATCGGTTAACTGATAATTAAGCTCTGAAAATATTAAAGTAGTGTATTGTAATCGAGAACATACAAGTGTACAAAATTTCAAAATTCTAGCACATAAGAAACTGAGTAAACAATCGGTTACAAAATTCAATCTTTACAAACATTGAAACAAATCAAGTTGAATAAAAGTGTATAAAAACATTTTATTTCGGTCACATACCGACTTAATCCTCTTACTGCTTATCCCACGATTTCCGCGGGTACGAAGCAAGTCTATTTTTTACTGCATCCTGCGTTTTCGCAACCTAATCTATTCATTATGTACTAGCAAAGTACTGAACCTTACTATACACTAGCAGTGCACGCACGGCGTTGCCCATGGAATCAGAACTTCGACAAAATGGAAAAGAAAAATGCTCACAATGACACGAAAAAGTTTTGAAAACAAAATCAAAACAAAAGATACACATTATTGCTTTTCGACAATGACACGAATGTAATGACGCCACCGGAAGGAATCGGATTATAGAAATGCATGCTGGGAATGAAAGAATATTACGTCACCTCCTGCGAGAAAGCGACAATGCATTCTGGGATCGTCCGGAAAAACTCTCGCTGTCAAATCTCGCTAGCAAAAAAACTGAACTGATCAGAGAAAAATTAATTTTAAAAAAACCGAATAAGCTATTTTAACCGTTCTTGTTTTAATCTGACAGAAACGTTCCAGTTATAAGCTAAAAAAAATGAAAATTATGGAGTTGTTAGAACGTCAGATACGAGAATTTGAAGAAATCCTTATCAAAAAATACCATAAAAGTGACAATTATTTAAAAATTTCTCAAAAGTCAGTAAATTAAGTTGAAAATTCAAAACAAACTTCATTAGAACGAAAATTGTTTGTTCTATCCGATGGTGCATTGATTGTTTTTCAACGATCATTAGAAAAGATACCACAGCCGCAAACGTGCCAAAAATGACCAAACACAACTCAAAACATTAAATAAAAATATTTCTAGATTACATTTTAAAATTCCGGCTTCGAGATGCATTGAGTCACCATTATGTCTACCTGTGTGCCAAATTTCATGGCTGTAAGCGCGATAGATTCGTCTGGACATCGCACACACGCAAACATTGCCTTTTATAAGTATAGATTCCTAACTTAAAAGAAGTATTCGGATTGGTCTTTAAGAATGAATACGTCATCTTAATTAGTAGAAACAAACTCAGATATATCTTCTTTTTACCCTCAACTTGTTTGCCTCTAAACCGTGTGAATCGCCGCGTGCTCTTTCCGTACGTCTTCACAGAGCACCCAGTGTCAATACTCTACTGCATTTGGTATTTCAAGAGTATTTGACAGAATTTCCCGGATAATTTGAATTCACAAGAATCCGAACAAAGGTCATCCCCAATTAGTTCGAATTCCCGGGGTTCTATCGTGCTGTTTCGAGGGTATACTAGGGTTTTTATTTTGGGGGAAATGTTCGTTACTGTGAATCTGTTGAAGAGAACGACAGCTCCAGCTCCTCTCCAAATTTTCACACCACACCAACGTGAAGACGTTTAACCCCGACAAACTTAGGGGTCTATTCTGGTACCCCCGGTTGGATTGGGAGACGTCACTTTTCCCGTTGTTAACGGGCGGAAAAAGTGACGTCTCCCAACCCAACCAGGGGTACCAGAATAGACCCGTTAATGTACACCAGCTCCGCGTAGACGTCGAATCTTTGATGAAATCTAGTTTCGAACCCGCTGCCATCCAATTTACCTCAATTCCCCCAGAGAAATTACTAGGATTACCACAAGTTGAATCAAGAAGTATTTGCTTCAAATAGAACGCAAATCAATGCCCAAAAAATGAGTTTGGGCATTTTTATGATTAAAAATTTAAAATTAAACTTTTAGACTAAATTCTAATTTATCCAATAGTTTGTAGAATCTTCACTGGAATAGAATTTTAGAATTTGGTATTTTTATTCACTATTATTTAGCTTGGCTTATTTTATGTTTGTAAATCTGGAATTTTGTAAACCATTTTACGTTCACTTTCTGATGTGCTACAGTTTTGAAAATTTTTTCTCCGATGTGTTCTGGATCACAACACACTAATTTTACAATTTCAGAACTTAAGTATGCGTTAATGGATTAATTTCAATTAAATTGTAATTCCATAGAGGGGCACCACCTGGTAGTGAGTTTGAAAACAAAGATTTCTATATTCCATAATATTTATATTAATGAATCATAAATCATTAAATTATAAATATATTAAAATTATTAAGACTAAAGTATCAAAAATAATTAAAATAAAAATATTGTTACAAACATGGAAAGTCGCTTCCCAGCAATGCGTGTCTTATGGTTGGGAAGAGAGTTTTACAGGGATAAGTATGGGATGACTAGCAGCAGCCACGTCTGGTGCCCTGACCTTGGCGACGAAATATGGGATCTCAATGGTGCTGGAATCTTCTCGATATCTCTATTAGGAGAGAAGATACGCTTGAATGTACTAGAAGATTCCATGTGACGTCACGGCCTGCCGCGGGAGACTATATAAGAAGAGCGCTTGGATGACGGTGTGTGGTTGGTCGACTGGGATCGCCTTGGAGCGCGAACGTCTTTGGAGTTCTATCCGCTGTGCGAGCTAGTAAGCTGTTAGACGCCGAGCGGAGTAGTGTTGATCCATTGGGAACGACTTGAGAGCTTCGTCCGCAGTGCGAGCTAGGAAGCTGGTGAGTTGAGCGCTATTGAAAGTGCAGTTATTGTCGTTACTAGTTATTGCTGACTGTTTGTGTTGTTAAATATCAAAGTGCTGAACTGTTATTACCCGTGAATTGTTGTCTGTTTACATTGGTAATCTGTGCAAGAACTGTTGTTTCCTGTACCTGTGCTACGTGTTTTCCTGCATATTTGTAAATAAACCTTCATTCTTCATTATCCTGCGTGTTGGACTGTTTACACCATACACCCACAGAAAGACTTTCGCAACAATATATACTTTTTTAGCACATTAGCAAAAGGGTGTCTTTAAAAAATGTTTTTATTAAATCTTTCCATATTCGTTCAAAGAAAATATTAAAGAAGGTTTTTATGAATAGTTCAAACATATTCGTATGTTAAATAACAAGCTTTATGAACCGCCAAATGTCACATACAATAAAAACCTCTTTAGCTCGTCTTTATAAAACGACTTACTAACGATAACGACGTACTATCGAAGCTTCGATCAAACTTCAACAAACTACTCACTTCGACGATATAATCTAATGGTATATGTATACTTTCTAATGAGATTTCCCCTTCATTTTAGCATTGTTATAAAAATTGCTCGGTGAGTGTACGGTGAAAACAGTCCAACAAGGAGGATAATGGAGAATGACACTTTATTCACGAATATTCCGAAAAACACGAAGCACAGGAAGCAAGCAAAACACACTCGCACAAATTAGCAACACAAACAGCAAATCAAAAGTAATAATAGTAACAGCAATTTCAGTGCCGCTCGGCGTCTATCAACTTACCAGCTCGCACTGCGGACAAAACCCCAAAGAGATTCAAAGACGTTCAAATACACTCCAAAGACGTTTCCTCGACTCAGCACCTCCGGGTTTTTACACCTTTTCCTAGAGCATGTGACGTCATATAGAATTCTCTCGAATCTTCCCCATAACTCCGTCCCTAGTACAGTTCCGTCCAAAGTTCAAGCATATTCGAGAACCTCCTTTTTGTCGCCAAGGTCAGAAGCATAGGCTCGACTTCCTTGAATAGCTAGTAAGAACCTCTGTAAATATCTCTTCCCAACCATAAGACTAATATGGCGGGAAAGCATCATTACAGTTTTGTAACAGTACGTTACTATGCTTAAAATGTCAGGCGATATTAATAAATTTTAAAAATTTAAGAATCTTAAATTTTAAATAATGGAGCAACGCTTAAAATGATTCAAACATTTTTGTAATAACCCTTTTTGAGTAATCATATAAACATATTTCTTCTTTTCCTCAGAATTCTCACTGTTTTATGCATTGCGATATTTTGTATCAATTTATACCGATTGATGCAAATTAAAACGATTACCTTTATTGCAATAGTCCTTGTTGGTTTTTCTTTCTTTTTAGGGAAATTCCCTCGGATATGGGGAAATTCTGTTTCAAAAAAAAATCTTTTTTATTATTATTATTCTGCTAATTTAATCTACTATTGTCCACGTGTTCGATTTGGGTTCTAATTAAACCACATCAAACCGAATTTATATGCTTAAATGTTTTTTCTCTTATGGCTTTAGGCAATACACTATCAAATACCTACGATGTTACAACGATATTTTTAACATCAAAATGAATAGTAATGGATCGGCACTAAAACAAAACGGCGGACAAACGAGCAATGTACTAAAGAGGTTAGCATAGATATGAATAATAATGGATAGGAACCAACCAAGACAAAACAACGGGCAAACAGATGCCATACTAAAGAGGTTAACATTAAAATGAATATTAATGGAATATTAATGAATCGGGGCCAAGGCATAAATGAACGACGTTCTAAAGAAGTTTCACTGTACTTGTATCTTTGATTTAAATTCCGGAAAATACATTCGTCTTTAAAATTAATAGTATTAAACGCATGACAAATTGGTACTGGTCTTTCATATTCAATACACACACATAAAATATCCTAATAGAATCTTAATTTTCCTTATCGAAGAAATGCTTCTCTAAATGTATTCCATAATGATGCCAATTTCAGTTACTAAAAGTTCAGTATTTTATGATCGGTTGATTGTTTATAAAGTAGATTTTCTTGTTTAATTTTGCCCTAGTTTTCGTAGTTTCAAAACGGGAAGTTAATCTAACAAAAGAAACAAATCTTATTTCATTCGCCAATATAGAAAGAGAAATATACCAAAATTTCAGCCAACAATTCTGTCGAAAAAGCAGTGATCCATGAATGATCACAGTATCATTTAGAATTCAAATATGGACTTTACAATTTTTAAAAAACGAATTAATTTTGCCCCATTAGTTTTCGTATAGTTTCAAAACGGGAAGTTAATCTAACAAAACAGACAAATCTTATTTCATTCGTCAATATAGAAAGAGACATATACCAAAATTTCAGCCAATAAACTAAATAAATAGTTAAGGAAGTAATCTATAACGGGAAGTTAATCTAACGAAACAAATCTTATTTCATTCGTCAAATATAGAAAGAGACATATACCAAAATTTCAGCCAACAATTCTGACGAAAATACAGTGTTCCATGAATGATCACAGAATCATTTAGAATTCAAATATGGACTTTACAATTTTTAAAAAACGAATTAATTTTGCCCCATTAGTTTTCGTATAGTTTCAAAACGGGAAGTTAATCTAACAAAACAGACAAATCTTATTTCATTCGTCAATATAGAAAGAGACATATACCAAAATTTCAGCCAACAAACTAAATAAATAGTTAAGGAAGTAATCTATAACGGGGAGTTAATCCAACAAAACAAATCTTATTTCATTGGTCAGTATAGAAAGAGACATATACCAAAATTTCAGCCAACAATTCTGTCGAAAATACAGTGGTCCATGAATGATCACAGTGTCATTTAGAATTCAAATATGGACTTCACGGTTTTTAAAAAACGAAAAACGGAGAGGACTGAAAAACGCATTTTCAGATCACGGCCTGTTGTTGATATTCTAGCCGTCTCTCGCAAAATCAATTGGATATTCGTAGTTTTCTTTTGATCGGTGTAAGCCTCCTCAGTATATGACAAAACATCTACATAGATGATGAATGGCATTTTGAAATTCAGGCTGGCATTTTGGGGAGTTGCGAACAGCCAAGCTTCCCCGTGAAAATGTAAAAGTTTTTTTTTAAAAGTGATGTTCTTCGTTTTCTTGTTTCCCTTCTGTCCTATGAAAGCTTGGGGCTCTGAAAAAATTGGGATTGGACATAAAAATCCCTAAATGCATCTATGTATGGGGGAGGAGACAAGCATCTGACAAGCTGGCGTCACTATTTTTTTAGTAACGATTTTTGAAATCTTTATTTGCCGAGTCTATTTGTCAGATGCTTTAGAGTAGCATTTACTTTAAATTGTAGAAACATAGTTAACTAACGTTGACAGTCGAATTTATCACCGAGCTTATGCCGTGAAGTGTTGTTTTGTACAAATGGCGCCGGGAAAATTATTTTTCACCTCACATATACAGTAGAGTCTCCCTACAACGAAGTCTCTCTACAGCGAATTTCTCCCTATAAAGAAATTTTTAATCGGAATGTTAAATAACATTCAAAATATTCTCCATATAACGAAGTGATTGTCTCCCTATAACGAATTTTTTCAGAGGTTTATCTTTTCGATTTTTGTCATTTTTGAAGAAAGTTGATAATTTCTGTGCAACCAATTCGCTCACACGTGCCTGTTTCTGGAACCACTCACTCTTAAAAAGTAAAAATTTTTCTGAAAATTTAATATCACGAAATGAAAAGCAATGTAAAATAACGGAATTTTTCAAGTAAAATAAACGCAAGTACATACTAGTACATGTTATTCTCTAAATTGGTGAATTGTCTTAACTTTTGAAGATTTTATTTATACAATAAAAATTAGTATAATTTTAACAAATTTATAATATATATATTACATCATTTTTAATTGAAAATCATAATTAAATACATTTGAACTTATCGCACCTATTGAAAAGTTTGGAACATTTACTTAAATAACAGCAAAAATCTCTAATCTCCGTATAACGAAATTCTCTCTATAACGAATTTTTCAATTGGAACCAAGCGATTTTGTTATAGGGAGACTCCACTGTATGTTCCTAAAAAGTGAAATAAACACGTCAATTTTTTTGTCTTCGCAACGGCCCCATTCCAAGATGGGTCCGGTCTCAATACTTTATTCGATAACTCACTCTAAACAAGTAATATAAAAAAATTAAAGTCAATTCCTACTTAGGTCAGCGATCTACACGCTTCGTCACTGACGGTATTTATTCCTATATTTATATCCTGCTAAATATCTTATATATATAGGGAGAGTGTGAACTAATAGTAGGAATTGAAAAACTTCATAAAGTCTTTTTTAACATATCCAATAGAGAGAATAAAGAAAGTAATCAACATTACCCTCTGACAAAAATACATGAAAAAATGGCGCCTTCGTGAACATACCAGAAAACAAAGGATATTGGGTCTAGAAGCTGGCAAACGTAGCTCCATCTATTGAGAAAAATTCGAGCCAAACGACTCAAGGCGACATATGCTTTCTCCCATATACAATTAAAATTAATTAATTAAATTTAATTAATGAATTATTTGAAAAAACTGTATTAACATCAAGTGTCATCCACTACAAGTTTTAAAAAATGCATTTGAACTTGAGTGGATGAATAAAAAGTATTTTATTAACGATTGAAAATTTGAACAAGATATATAAATAAATATATATAGGGAGAGTGTGAACTAATAGTAGGAATTGAAAAAGAAACTTTCAGTTGTCTTTTAACCCTCAAACGTCTTTTTTCGTTTTTCATGTTCAGTTCAAAAGCAGTTAGCTCGTATTTATATTTTCTTAAACAAGCATGGATAAAATAGTCTAAAGATTTCAGATATATAATTAAATACAAAAAAGATAGATTCATTTGCTTTAAAAGCTAAGTTTTCTAACCTGATAGCTAAAAGTTCAAAATAAATGGGCGCTCAGAGGGTTAAATGTTTAATATAGTGCTCGCTCAAGACACTAGACTACAAGTGCTCACACTTAACATTTAACCTTCTGACTGCCGAATTTTTGTAATCACTATATAGATGCAACGTTTGAAAACATGTTCAAATACCTTTGAACCAAGCGAGTTGCTTTTTATATGCAACTCGCTTGATATTATATAATACTATTCAACACTGTAATAGTTCTAAGTAAACACAATAGCTTGCGAAAATTATAAGATGCAGTAGAAAATAGGCTTACTTCCAACCCCCGGGATATATATATATAACATATTTTAGTTAAAATATTTTCACAATAAATGCGGAACTGTAATTCGTATTTAGCTTTTGGCATTTTTTGCTATGACTTTGAAGCAGTAAGCATTTAGTTAATTTTCTCGTTCTTTTCTTAATATATTTTGGAGATTTACTCCTATATTTGTTGTCTTTTTTCAACAATTGGCCCTCACAGAAGATTGGTGCCTATAAATTTCGAAATAATGGGCATAATCGATTCCTCAGGTCGATCGGCATTTGATTGTTGGAATTTCATATCTGGATTGGCTTTTTCGTAGTAATAGTTTTTAATCTTATTAGCTTTCTGTATTTCATTGTGTGAATAATATTAGGTTATATTGTTAATTATATGTAATTTTAAATGAAGGTTTAATAGGTGTATATGATGAAAATGTTATTTGAATTTTAATGGTTTAAAAAATATATATAACTATATATATATGTATATAAATGAAGATAACTCAAAGCAAGATCGTTAATTAGGCTGTATGAACTACATCAATACAGATATTTGAAATGTAAACCTACATATCTTAATGCCACTACTTTTCAATACCACCGAATCGCGTTAGTATTTTGTTTCACTAAAGCTTTCACTTTGTTTAAAAATGAATTTTTCGAACTTGGAGAAGTTTAAAACCGGGAGATCAATCAACATCACCAAGGCGAATTTTTTGACAATGCAATAGTAGCAATGCTTTTCTCTTTGTATACTTCATATTCAAGAAAGTAAAAATGAAAATCATTATTTCCGAAAAGTACGCAGTAACAAAAAGGAAAGAAGAAAATGAGAGGAAAAATAAAAACGGAAATGTTCTCTCCTTCCACGTAAGGATGCCACTTATAACCTATAATCAAGTATAATTTTGGCTCGGTGTTATGCGATCGATAAATATCTTTAATAACCATCTATAAAAATCCTCCAAAATAAACCAAAATTACCTTTTCAGTGACGTTTGCCATGTTTTGTTTTTCCTTAATATCGTAATTTTTATATTTTCTATAAACTGACTATTAACTGGGGGAAACGAATTTTACACCACCTTACAATTCAAAAACATTTTTTTTTTCATTGAAGCTCTTTCGTAGTCGTAATATTTTTTCTGTGATTTCTGCAATTTTTAATAGTTTATGTTTAATTATAGTTTATGGAGATACAAGGGAACTTCGTGTTCCGTCCACTTACGACGGCCAACTAGCCGGAATCGACGACTTCAAAACATCGACAGCTTATAATTTTAAAACTCAATGCAATACTAAAATTCCAATAGCACTGCGTTCAAGTTTAATAAATTTTAATGATATCAAACGTATATGGAAGGGATTAAATATAAGCTGGATATAATAAGTGTCATAAAAAAAAGGCGACAATTTAATGTTTATACAGAGAGAGAAGATATTCCTAGACTGACTATCCGTTATTAGTTTCCAAGTAAACCACTCATAGTGTCTTAGCCCTGAATGTCTGTTTTGTCACAATCCTTCTATTAACAAGGTGAAACAACATTTACAGATATCGGGTTCAGTTTAAGGTATCATTAAGGTCGGTGCTACACTGTATGATCAAAAAGTATCCGGAAGTTTACATATTTACACGTTTATTCGTATTTCTAAAGAAAGGCGTCACAAACTGCCCTTGAACTTCGACCAGATAGAAAATAAGCTTGAACTCGATATTAACAGTGAAAATTCGGTCACGAGGGCATTTAAGGAACCGACCAGAAATTGATAAAGAAAATGATTTAGGCTCACCCCCACTTCACAAAAAGCTAATAATGATTTGCAAATTTTACTAATGGTTTCGTTTGCTGTGCGCAATACTTATAAATTTTCATAAAAATCACGTATATTCGGGAAAATATATAGGATTTTATTTTTTAAAAAAATCCCAAATTTTTCCACATGCGTTTTGCTTATACACTGGTGTCCAAAAATAATGCACAGTTTTGAAGATGCTACAAAATTGGAGTTAATATGGATACTATGGTTCGCATTCAATTACTGAGAACCGTGGGACAATAATTTCGTTGGAACTCGCATTTTACAGTAAAGATTCGGTCACGAGGGCAACTAGGCGGGGCCAACAGAAAGGGATGAAAGCGAAAATGGAATTTGACTCACCCTGTTCCACATAAACCTGATAAACAGTTGTAACTTTCATCAATGCTTATGTTAGATGTGCATAATATTTACGTGCATTTTCATAAACACAGATTAAAAAGGAAAATTAAAATGTTTAGCACATGCGCAGTAAAAAATTATTTACTACAAATACTCATATTTCCTCTAATATTCGAAGTATTTACTTCAAATTTTAACACGCTGCTTCGCTAACATATCATCGCGTATTCTGTAAATTTCGTACGATTTGGTTGAAAACTCTGCATGCTATAAGCAAAAAACATGCAGAAAAATTTGGGATTTCTTAAGAAAACCTATATATCTTCCCGAATATATATGCTATTTTTACCAAGTAAGTATTGCGGGCAGGAAACAAAACCATTGATGAAAGTTGCAAATCATTATCAGCTTCCTTTGAATCAGGAATGAGACCAAATCATTTTCTTCTTCATCATCTTCTGGTTGGCCTCTTCGTGACCAAATATGCACTGTAAAATGCGAGTTCCGACAATTGTACTTCCCACGTCTTGTTAAGTGAATGCCACGTCGAGTTACTGCACTTTGCCGTTAAAAGGAGGTCCCACATGATATTAGGATGTATCCCATGACTTATGGCACTTTAGTGTAAAACACGATTTTGACGTAGATTTAAGTCTCTCCATAGTGTTCTAATAGTGTGTCGGGAAAGGAGAAAATTATGACGCTTTTCGCGCTAAAGTTAAACTCTTATAACCAAACCAAATAACAAAACCGCAACCAAATAACATGGAGAGTTGGTTTTAGTTTCATTTTAAGAGAGAAAGGTGGATATTGAAGATTGCAAAAAGAAATTTAGAATTTGGAATTACGGTTTAATCACAGTCGATCTGCAAAGTTGGTGAAAATCACGAAAAAATTTGACGTCACAGCGACCGATGCGCGCGCACGCAGACTAAGGCAATTCAGTCATCGATCTGAAGTTCGCGCGAAATATTACTCAAGAATTGTTGAATTACGTCGAATTTCGTGGTAAAGTTAAACGCTTATAGCTCCGCAACCAAATAACATAGAGAGTTGGTTTTAGTTTCATTTAACAAAGAAAGGTAGACACTGAAGATTGCAAAAATAATTTTAGTATTTGTAATTACGGTTTAGTCACAGTCGAGTTGCAAAGTTGGTGAAAATCACCAAGAATTTTACATAGATAGAGTCGCATAGTCACACTAGACGAATAGTCACTATAGACTACAGAGTTAATAGTCACATAGAGTTACTTTAGTCACAGTTGAGTAAGGTCAGTAAGTCTACGCCCCTCAATCCCAGCGTCCGTTTCAGATAGACAGCCTCCCATCGATTTTTTTTAACTAATCGATGGCCAGATAGTTTCAGACCAAATGGCAGATAATTCACAAAGAAAAAATTAAGCAGTTATAATATTTATTTAAATTTAATAAGTAATTTATAATGGAGTCAATACTCACGAGGACTCAGTAACATAACAAACATTGCTGTTTAACATTAAATCGCGTCTGACACTGTGCTGTGACGCCATGTCCTTTTTCATCCAGCAAGAAACAAAATGGATCCAAAAATTAAATTAGCATGTGAATCTGACACGTCATGCGAGTATGAATTGATTCTTTTCTTCAAATCTACAGTAACTGCAATTAGTAATTGCTAAAATTATTATTAACCCCCTCTGGTAAAATGACGAGTATAGCTCGTCATTGGTTTTCATGCTATACATCACCATTCCATGATTAAATCTTACCAGAAGGGGTTAATAATAAGGTAATAAGCGTTTAGCAAAAATCTAAATAATAAAATATAAATGTATATCAAATTTCTATCAGTTTTTCTATACATTATTTATGTCAGTTTTTTATACTTTAATTTACATCAGGGTTTGTTTTTTTTATCACTCTGTTAACATTGATCAGTAGCCAAACCAACAACAACAGAAAAGGATTTTTAAATCAATTCAAACCTCTAGTACAAAATACCGTCTTTATATCATTTTTTAAAATCTATACTCTTCATTAGATAGCAACGACAGCATACATAAAAATCCTCGTCGGCAAGTCGGAAGGCAAAGGTAGATTCCTTTAGTCCGGAGATATAAGGAAGAGAACATTTCGCCCTCTATTTTCATAAGGAGCTAGAGAATGTTTCATTCTAATTAAAGCTACAAGAATGAAAGCGGGTAGCAAATGACGAGAACTTTCCAACAAGGGGTAACATGCATAGGTAGAAAGATGCTTTAAGTTAGGGGAAGGGAGGGAAAATACTTTTCAGCTCATAAACTTCTAAGCAATTGCAGCTATCAAAAAAGTCTAAATGCAAAAATTGTTCGTTATGATAAGGCGATAATTCGTCTAATTTGAATTTTCTTTCTATTTTCAATTGTAAAGGAATTATGGGGAAATTAAAATTTCCACCACCCCACCATTTCCAACCCCTTTAAGGTGGATAGCCCATCTACGAACTCGACCGAGATTTTCACTATCCTTACAACATATCCCAAGCTGGTTAAAATTAAATCAAAATTACTTCAGTTATCGTGTTCACAAGATAACATGGGAAAAAGAGTTATACATACATATATATATATATACAGTGACCTCTCACTTATGCACGCTCTCTTTTATGCGCGTTTTTCACTTTTGAGCGTTTTTTCCGCGGTCCCGGCCATAGATATAGGAAAACAATGTTAAGTCTTATTCATTTATGCGCCGCACTGAAAAAGCACCTCTCATTTATGCGCGTCGCAAAAATTTTCTTAGTTCAAAAAGTTTTTTTTTTTTCCAGCAGAACAAAAACCCTTTTTATTCTACTTCTAAGAATGCATTCCCTCGCCCTTCCTCTGTTCTTCAGATTCCAGGAACACATTCCTCTACCTTACACACAGGGGTGTATGTGGGGGTTCTTGTGATTGACATCAGTAAAAGTCGCATTTATACAGCAGCCAATTAGAGAGGTTAGTATTTTATGTACCACGTGGCATTGATCGCTAATGAAAGAACCATCTTTGGAGTTTTAGCTATGGTTAGATGGTTACGTTTTAAAATGGTGAAAAGAACGAAATTGTCACTTTGGTTTAAAATGGATGTTATTAAAAAATTCGAAGAAAATTTTTGCACCTCGAAAACAGTTTTAGCAGAGCATTTTAATGTCCCAGAATCGAGATCGAGAACGATTTTTAAAAATCGGGAGCATTTCCATATTCTTTTTGCTCTTAAAAAATAATCAACGGAAGTTATACACGTATTTGCATTTTTAAACTAATCTTATTTACATTTTTCTTTAGTATATACATAGTATTAATTAACAATACATGTACACTGTATTGATGTCTCACTTTTAAGCTCCCTTTTTGGTTTTTCACTTATGCGCGTTTTTTCCGCTGTCCCCTGCGCCCGCGCATAAGTGAGAAATCACTGTATTATATATACAGTAGAGTCTCCCTACAGCGAATTTCTCCCTATAACGAAATTTTTAATCGGAATGTTAAATAACATTCAAAATATTCTCCATATAACGAAGTGGTTGTCTCCCTGTAACGAATTTTTTCAGACTTTTATATTTTCGATTTTTGTCATTTTTGAAGAAAGTTGCTAATTTCTGTGCAAACAAATCGCTCACACGTGCCTGTTTTTGGAACCACTCGCATTGTTCATTCCAGCGATAACACATATCAGTAGAATGCTATGTGAAAGGTAATGCAGTTGTGGGGACCTGGGTTTCTACAGAGGGAGCAACATTTCTACGGGTCAAGATTCCAAGAATCGGGGTGGAAATAGCAAATGGATGTGACAATACTCATTTTATGTTTATCCGTACTAGTACATATTATTCTCTAAATTGGTGACTTGTCTTAACTTTTGAGCATTTTATTTATACAATAAAAATAAGTCTAATTTTCACAAATTTATAATAAATATTACTTCCTGTTTAATTGAAAGTCATAATTAAATATTTTTGAACTTACTAAAAGGTGTGTAACATTTACTTAAATAACTGCAAAAATCTCTAATCTCCGTATAACGAAATTTTCTCTATAGCAAATTTTTCAACTGGAACCAAGCGATTTCGTTATAGGGAGACTCCACTGTATATATATATATATATATATATATAAACTTTTTAATGAAGGTTGGTTTTGGGTTCTAGGAATCATGATCGGTGAAGATCTGCAGAAATTTTCCAGAAGTCGTGTTACAAGAACCATTGCAATAGGTAGACTTCCTATAAGGAATCCACCTAAACTGTGTTTAATACTATTACAATGAGTCTGTGTTCAAATGCAGTAAATAAAATATGAAAAGTGTTGCTGTAAAATATACTTGCAAGAATTTTTTTTAATTTATTAAAGTTAGACAAAAAAAAATTGTACAGAAATAAAATTGGTATCACTGAAATGCTAAATTTTTGAATTTTAAAATGGTGTAAAAATTGTTTCTGTGCAATAATATGCTGCAAAAGTTATTGAGGAAAAACATTTAACATTTCGATTAATTTTTAATTAATTAAAAATCTAGTTAAAACTCTGAAAAGCCCTTTCAGCCCCAGTGATGCCATTTGGAATCATCATTTTCATTATTTTTTTGTTCGGCATCTAAACCTGCCTCTGATACCAAATGGACATCATTAAATTCTTCGCATTTGCCTCTTTTCAAATATATTTTTTATTCTTACCAATAAATGGCTGCACTATGATTTTATCTATTCAAAAATTGCCATTTTGAACTTCACTTCATTCAGCGAAAAAGACAAAATAAAAAATAAATTTTAACATAATTTAAATGAAATTATAGGTATAATTTACTTATTATTATTTTTAAATATATTAAAATATTTTATTTCAGCTTATTTTTTTTAAAATTAATTTTAAAAAAATTCTTTTTTTTTTTTTTTTTTTTTTGAACTTTCATCTTAGGCCAAAAACGAGTACATTTCCCAAATTTCAGAATGAATAATTATATTCTTGGTCACTGAAAGGGTTAATGAACACCTACTACCCAAGCAGTAATTATGTACCAAATTTGGTAGCTTAAATCCAACAGACTGCTCTGTAGAGCGCTTTGAATTTTTCTGCATCGTGCATGCTGCAGTTTACAGATAATATCCAGCCAATAAGCACTATCATGTTAAAAGAAAATCAAAATCAGTGAAAAAAGTGTTATGAGTAAAAGAATACCGTAGATGTTAACATGTCTATATAAATTATTTAATGATATTTAATTTTAAAATGTATTAATTCATATCTCAAGATGCCTTTTTACATACAGGGATTAAAATAAGCAGAGCTCTTAAATAATGTAACAAGAACATATTCATAAACAGAAGTTTATTTCAACATCAAAAATAATTTATAGATAAATTAATTATTTAAAATTCATTCATAGATTTAAATATATATCATTAATACTGTACGAAATTATCACTGTTTTAGCAACCACTTTTAAAGAGAACTTTTTCCATAGCCTCCACCACCTGGAGTTCGTAAGAGGAAGGAATCCTGAAAAAGAATGAAAAACAATTTAATTAATTAGAAAAGGAAAAACATAATAATAGCAAATAGGAGCGATTTTAGATAAATCAACATTAATTATAAAAGTACAATTGTTGAAAGAAACATCTAACAAATATTTATATAAATTGTAATTTTATTGACATTATATACATTCATTCTGCAAATTTTAAGAATATTATTATCTAGGTAAACTGAGTTAATATACGAATATAAATGTTAATCTGTAAATTTTCTTCATTCCTTTGTCTATTCTGTAAACCAGTAATAATATGTGTTAATATCAGACATGACACAGGCTTAGAACAAAAAAAGCTGATCTTCATAAATAATGAATTATGCCAAACGTAAAGACCGAGAAGTAAAATAAGTATGATTAATTGAACAATAAAATGAATATATTATGCAAAAAATACTTGAGATATTAAAAATATCTTAGAATTATTATATAAAAGAAAATTAATGGAAGAAAAATTGAATTGCATAAAAAATTTTGTTAAACAATAAACTATGGTAAAAATTATCTCACTAAAAAATATGGCCATGTGAAAATTCTTATGATAATCCTTCTTTTACGCTTCAGTCTGCTATTTTCCTCCATTTTCAATTTTTTTTATTACTCTCTTTCTTTGTTGGGTTTTTTTCTTTATTCCCCCCCCCATTGCTATTTTTTTACTATCAAGTTCCTCCTAGAAGCATTTGCTTGATGACCTTAAATTTTTGCACGTTACTATTGCTAGCATCATGCGAAAAGGAAAAAATCTTTTTTCCTACAATACTCAACAGCAAACCGCGCTTTGCTCATCATTTTGTATTTAACATTCTGAATTGAAGAATATTTTCAATATGCTTTCTTCCATATCTTTTATCTGTCAGATCTGACATTATGTTGAATGTGCTCACGACGCGCAATTTTTGTTTGCGTACTACTCACGTCATTTGCGCACCCCCTCCAACACATTAACAAAAATTTTAATACAGATTTGCATTTTTCCCAAGAATGATAAAATTCGATGCCGAAAAAGCTGCAATCCGCGTTTCCGCGGAAATGTGTCATGTCTGTAATATTTTTACTGAAACATTCAATTTGATGTACTAACAAGCCAAGAATAGGAGGTGGCTCCTTAAATAGCTAGGTTAGAGTGGAGCTCGGAAGGCAATTGGCAGCAAAAGAAAAGTTTCTAATGCTCTAATACTGGCTTGAGCTATTAACAATCATTTCCGTAAGAAAACAATCTTCCCATTAAGATTTCAATAAACAACAAACCTATATACTCTATCAGCAATTCATAAAATGCTTGGTTTATGTTTACAACTGTAAAGTTCAAATCCCGAGATTGAAAACACCACATGATCAGACGAATAGAGTAGGTTTATCCATCACTAAATAACATTTTAAGCCTACTGTTCTTGCAAAATATTCGCAATTCAATCAAGTTCAGGAATTAAAACCCATTCAACAAATGATGACCAGATCAAAAAGTCGAAATGAAATATGTGTGTTATTTCTACATATGTTATGTCTTTTTATGCAAATAAACAGACCTCCAAGAAATTCAAGGAAGGTTTTGAACTACATAAGTATTACTGTGCATTGTATCGTCTTCCATTTGCAAAAGGAGGAACAGGTTCCTTGGATTAAAAATAACTTAATTTACAATCAATTATTTACAGAAAACAGCCACAAATTCAAATATGTGAAATAGGTTTATATACTCAATCACAACAAAGCACGAACAATACAAAATAGCTCAGAGCTAGGCTTCACTGTATTTTTATAGTCTGGCGATGGGTCGGATTGAACCTTCTGGAAAATTCGCCATATCTCGAGAACTAAGCTTCGCCGAACCTCAAGACTTCACAATTCCTAAACAAGCATTCGGCACCAAATTCAGAAGCCAAAAACATCAACAAGTGGCCAAAAATGTCACCAAATCCCAATATCACCGCAATGATACTAAAATATGAATGTAACTATACAAACCCCATACCTGCATGATAATTTTTGAAATTTTATCCTACTAAATTAGTAAACAATATTAAAGACGAAATCACTTTTCATATTCACAAGCCAGATCTCGATATTCTTTCAAAACTAAAAGCATAAGATTAAATAGTTAAAAATTACATTCTTAACAGCAATAATAATTTAAACTCCTAATGTGTTACACCAAAGTTACAAACTTAAAAACAATATCCACAAAAATATTGTTAAAATATTGTTATAATTTGTTGCAAAATTGTTGTTATAATAATAAAAATAAATAAAACAATATTATTATATACAGTGGAGTCTCCCTATAACGAAATCGATTGGTTCCAATTGGAAAATTTGTTATAGAGAAAATTTCGTTATACGGAAATTAAGATTTTTGCAGTTATTTAAGTAAATGTTCCAAACTTTTCAATAGGTGCGATAAGTTCAAATGTATTTAATTATGATTTTCAATTAAAAATGAAGTAATATATATATTGTAAATTTGTTAAAATTATACTAATTTTTATTGTATAAATAAAATGCTCAAAAGTTAAGACAATTCACCAATTTAGAGAATAATATGTACTAGTATGTACTTACGTTTATTTTACTTCAAAAATTCCGTTATTTTACATTACTTTGCATTTTGTGATGTTAAATGTTCAGAAAAATTTTCACATTTTAAGAGTGAGTGGTTCCAGAAAAAGGCACGTGTGAGAGAATTGGTTGCACAGAAACTATCAACTTTCTTCAAAAATGACAAAAACCGAAAAGATAAACCTCTGAAAAAATTCGCTGTAGGGAGACAACCACTTCGTTATATGGAGAATATTGTGAATGTTATTTAACATTCTGATTAAAAATTTCGTTATAGGGAGAAATTCGTTGTAGAGAGACTTCGTTGTAAGGAGATTCTACTATATATAACACTGTTAAAACTATATTCACAATGATTTATGCTACTACCACCCACAGACTAAAGCTCATTTAAAGCAAAGTGTAGATAACAACAAACTTGCTGCAATACTACAAATTCAAATCCAGACTTTTCTTCAACACGAAGAAGAACCATTTTTTATCTGGAAATAATGCTACATCTTCCTATTGGTATAAAAAGTTGAATCAGAAAAATTAAGTTTTTCTAAAATTTAAAAGGAAAATAAAATTTAATTGTTTGCCTTCCTGGGGAAATCATTAAAATACCCTTTGCGGTGTACCAGCTGATGGCACACCTAATTTCACTCGCTTCTCAAACGTTATATTCAACTATAAATGGAAAATAATAGGTTTAGGATAGGGGTAATAGTACTTCTTTTAGAATGTATATAGCATCCTCATGAAATTTCGTTTCGGAATAGGAATTATAAGAGATAAAGTTTGGGAAAATTCCTCAACTCAGCGATAAGAAATTTTTTCAGTTCTGTACGTTTACAATTTCAGCAAACTAACTCGAGAAAATTTGGAAACTTTTCCTCCAATATTCTTCAAGTTTTAATTTATGATTTTCTGTAAGATTCAACAATATTTTTTGAGTGTATCAAGGTGGCTGTATCTAAGGGGGTTCTCATATGAGGGGGTGACCCCAAAGGGGGACGACCCCACCCCCTCGGAATGAAGTAAGTTTTCTTTTTAATTTTTTTGTAGATTCTATGTCTAAACAATAAACTAAACCCATTCGTGATGTTTTTTCATCATATTTCAAAAAATCAATGCCTTGCGCCGCAAAGGATTAAAATAAAAGAGAGTGTAAAGCACCCAACAAATAACAAGAAAAATGCATCACTTACTCCTGCTCTAACTCTGACAGAGTTTTTAGCACCAAGATTGATGATACGGCCATCGTTACGTATGAGAGTATTCAAACCTTTTTGGCCATCTTCACCCCCTGTATAAATTATAAGTTATAAATTAAAACTAATATAAAAGAAAACTTTCAAAAATAATTTCTGAAACATTCCACTATACAGGCGTTTCACTACAAAGTGTACAAACTACAGAAACCCACAATTCAAAAGAGGTGAAACAGTGTCCAGAAAATCACAAGTCGGTTAAATCATAAATTGCACATCCTATTTTAAAAAGAACAGTTTTAAAATAGGATATTACATTTAAAATTGCACAGTATATATACAGTGACGACTCGTCCATAAGAGCTTAAATCCCCCCCCCCCTGAAAATATTTTAAAGGATTGTATTTTCGTTTTCATTCTAATTGGCTTACTTTTCCACTTTGAGAACTCAGTGATCAATGAAAATGGCAAAAAAGCAATAAAAAATGTAAAAAGAAGACGGAAAATCAATCTAGAATTAAGAGAGAGACAGACCAGAGCTGCATCAAGTTTTGCCCCACCTGCGGATCCGATATTAAAGCAAAGAGCAACGCGAAGCGGGAGAAAAGCAACCCTTTCTCCGCTCGAAAATGTATTCATTTGAGCTGCATTTTTTTCAGCTCTCATTTGGCTTTTTTTCGCTCTTTCTCAGTAGTTCAGTCGTTTTTTTAAATCCAATTCTGAAGGCGTTATAATTTTTTGCTTCTTTATGTTTTTCGGGTGCTGATTATGAATCTGAGGTTTCCCACCAATAATTTTTGTTGGAATTTTAGTTATAGCCAAAAAACATAATTTTTTCCCCAGTCTTTTGCTTATAATCAAAACTATAAATTTTTAGTATATCATCGTTATGTACCAAAATAATCAGCACAAAATTTGCTACAACTTAGGTCTATAAAACGTTTGACGAGCCGCCACTGACTGTAAAGCATAAATGTAAAATGTTATGCACCACATCATAGTAATGCATATCACATTAATAACAAAAAATGATTCACAACTGCTTTTTAGAAAGCTAACGGAAAAATTTTGGGACTTCTAGACACTGATTAACTTTTGGACTTATGTATTTGAAAATTTTTGTCATTTTGTGTTTATGCCATTGAACTACATGGCTGTAATACAATATTATTTTTATTGCAAAGGGAGACAATACCCTTGGATTTTGCAACAGCCAGTGGATTTTGTGTATCAATAAATGTCCACAAGTATCATCCTGTGCTATGCAAGTGGTTAGGGCTGTTTTCCTGGCAGCCGGTTTTCAATCCCACTGTGCGGCTTCGGCCAGGGCGGGATAGACTTTGTTTTATTAGAAAGCTAAAAAGAGGCCTAAAAATCATAAGAATGAAGAAAAACTCACGAATATTAGTCCAATTCTATCCACTAAATTAAAAGTTCACAACATAATGAGAGGTAGATTACTTAAAGATTAATGGAATTGTACATCAATATCAGAAATGCCACCATCATGTGCTAGTGGTGAATTTGGGAAAAAAATTATTATTATTTATTTGCCAAATAAATTTTAAGGACGTTTTTACAGATTTTTGTTATCTATTTCTCGTAAAAAAAAGGCAGTGCCGGAATGGCGTTCAGGTGCGTTCTGCCTCCACTACACCCCTGATCATAAGTGTATAAAGAAGTATAACATTTATTTTATTACTGAGAAATTGTTGAGTCAAAAAATATTATTACCTTCTAAACCATATGGAGCAAAAACTCTTCTTTCAGTCAGAACTGATAACATAAGGTCTTTTCGAAACACGATTTTTCTTAAAATACCATCTCCTCCATTATATTGGCCTTTTCCACCTGTTTCAGGATTTAAGTGGAATTTCTCAAGTATTACAGGATACCTGTAACACAAACAATAATTTCTTCCACTATCTGAAATTCTCCAGAAAATAATAAAAGTCTAAAATTTAGGGAAATTATTCAGTTGCTAAATGCAAAAAAGTTCACTTACAAAAGCTCTCGTATAGCAAGGAATAAAAGAGAAGTATTACAATGACTGCTGGCAAATATTGATGCATTTCCTTAATTTTAAAATTAGAAATATACCAAATTATTCTTTCAATGAAAAACTTCCTTTTTAAATAAACATCATCACTTTACATGCATTCACAAAGTTTCTGTAACTTCACCAATGATATGAGATAAAAATTTAAAGTACTTTTCCATCAGCTGGGCGCAAATGTCGCCAATTGTGAACCAAACGCGAACCAAGTCGCCGGGCACAAATGTCGCCAAAATTTGGAGGAATTCTACATTATTTGGCGATTTTTCGCTTGCGCCCGGTTAAAATGTCGCCAATTGTGAACCAAACGCGAGCCAAGTCGCCGGGCTCAAATGTTGCCAATTGTCAACGAAACGCCAGCCAAGTCGCCGGGCGCAAATGTCGCCAAAATTTGGCGGAATTCTACATTATTTGGCGATGTTTCGCTTGCGCCCGGCTAAAATGTCGCCAATTGTGAACCAAACGCGAGCCAAGCCGCCGGGCGCAAATGTCGCCAATTGTCAACGAAACGTGAGCCAAGTCGCCGGGCGCAAATGTCGCCAAAATTTGGCGAAATTATACATAATTTGGCGATTTTTCGCTTGCGCCCGGCTAACGGAAAAGTACCAAATCTAATATTAAATCTAAATATTGAAATATTTTATAAAAAAATTTCACCTTCTTTCTAAAATCTCAGGATCAGTAATTCTGGTATTTGTCATGTGTGTGTGAACACCACTTCTGCCATGCCAATAGGGACCCTAAAAAACATACTTCACAATGTAAAGCAAACATAACATTCCTAAAGTAATCTATATACATGAAAATGGATTTAAACTGCATTTTCTTGCATACAGACATGCAAATTTAGAACATTAATTTTAAGATTCATAGGATCATGTTTATAAATTTTAACATTACTAACCAGAAATTCAAAATCTTACAAGACACAAAATTCAATTCAAATTTCAAATTCCTTGAATGAATACAACTAATAAAAAAGTGAACCAAATATGTAGCAAAATGAATGACCATAAGCTACAGACTTGCAATTATAATTTTTGCTTTAAAATATTTTGCTAATTTGTTAGAAATTAGGGAAATAAAAAGGAATGACAATTAAACTGTTATCGATAAAAAGACCATTCTTATGGTGGAGTAAAAATTATATTTTGCAACAATATTTTCGAAAGTTATTGCACAAAAATGCAAAAATTTCGCTTAATTTTAAATTAACTAAAATTCTAATTAAAATTTAGAAAAAAATCGTTCCAAGGTGCACAGTTCTGCCCTCCAAAGTATATTCATCACAAATTTTTATAACTCTAGGTCAAACAGTCTGACCTGCAGAGTGCCAACCAGGGTTGTCGATTTTTTTCCCCCAAAAAAAAAATCGATTTATTTGATTTAAATTGGATTTTTTTTTTATTTAAATCAAGATTTTTTAAAACTATATATATATATATAACATTTGTATATTAGACAATGAGGCCTACAGTCATAGAATTATATATATATAACAACATACCAGTCATTACGCTGTACTTTCTTTTAAAAAAATAATTAATTCAAACATGTAACAACTATTTAAAAAATATTTGTGAACTAAATATAAAGAATAATATACTTTTAAAATATAAGATAATTTTATTAAGGAAGAAAGGAACAATATAATAAAAAATACGTTTGTTGACTATAGATATATTATTGTATGTTAGAATATATAAAATTTTTAGATATGGCTCTTATGGTCAAGCAAATTTTTCACAAGTGAGAAGCAGGCTCCCTTTTACATGAACTGCATAAAGGACTGAAAATCTCGTTCTCCCCTTTTCAAAAATAAGAATTACCCCATCAACCATTCTATGCGCTTGTTATTTATAATAAATAAAGTTTAATATTTATTTAAGTGAGAATTTTAAGAAATCCGAATGGAAAATAAACATGAAAGTGACTATTTTTCAAAAATTTCTCAAAATTCAGTAAATCACGTTAGACGTACAAAACAAACTTTATTACAACGGAAATCATTTTCTCTTTCCAATGGTGTATCTATTTTTATTGTACAATTATCCAAAAACATGTTATTGAGAAATTAGAGTGAAAAATCACCCAAAACAAGACAAAACATTAAATAAAAAATTTTCTATATTAAATTTTTAAATTCAGGCTTCGAGGTGCATTGAGTCACCATCAGCTAGCTGTGTGCCAAATTTTATGATTGTAAGTGCAACAGATTTGTCTCGACATTGCGCGCAGGCACACACACAAAAAAAATGCCTTTTATAAGTATAAATCATAGTTTAAATTGTACTATGTAGATGTTTGAATTTCTTTTGGAACATTTATATGTATTACTTAATTATCTTACATTTGAACATTATCGCAATATAAAAACTTTGTTGTCCCCAACACTATTTAGTTTTCACCTATATTAAAATGAAACTCGCTGAATTTTACTATGTTTTTTCTTCGTGAACATGATCCTTTCACATTATTTATTTTATTTCATAAGAAAGGAGCATCTTGTACTTTTCATTTTATTGAGTTGCTCATTAGAGATTTATTTAAAATCTAATTTGCTTGCGTTCTCAAAAATAAAGATATGGAAACTACTCTAGTTACATCAATTCAATGAAATATTTTTTATGTTCTATATATTCTTTGGTTAAATATGCATTTAAAAATATTTTAAAATCACTATTTAAAAATATATGAACAATTTCATTTCATCAAAGCAGATTAACTTGATATCTAAAATAAAGTGATTTAAATCAGTGATTTTTTTTAAAAATCAGTTGATTTAAATAGCAATTTAAATCGCCGCAACCCTGGTGCTATAACATACCCACAGACAGACACACGTTCACTTTATTATTAGTAGAGATACAATAAATGATAAAATACGAAAATTTGAAATATTAATGCATAATACAGAAATGAAGTAAGATTAATCTGAAAATGACTTCAACAGAAATGACAAAACTTATGCATTCTGAATTCAATAAAATCTTTTCCAAATGCTACATAAACAAAAACTTACTGCTCCTGCTCCTCCAGCAACAGTCTCATAGTATCCAATGCGCTCATCACCGAATGTAATGTTATTCATACAGCCCTGGAATTCAAAAAGAAGACAAAGGTCTCAGCTAAGATTTGGTACAGGATGACTGAAAAGTCACACATTTCATGCAAAAATATTTCATAACATTACCGAAATGAATCAAGCTACAAACAGGAGCTAAATTAAAAGAAACCAAAATGACAAAACTTTGGGAGTCATCCTGTACATATTCAAGATGTTCAGGATGTGTGCATGAATACATTTTCCCAAATATGTGACCATTTTTCTCAACACACAAATTCTTAAGCATTGTACATTGCTATATTCAGGGATGAGATTGGCAAAAAAGGAAAAAGACTGAAATCGTAGGAGAGTAAAAAAATTGTACCATAATTTATACGCGAAAGAAATAAAACATCAGAACATGCAGCATGATGGAAATATTACACTATAATAATTAATAACATAATTATTTATAATTCCGCACATATAAATAAGAAAAAGAATATTAAATTATCATTCACTTTAAAAGTTAATAAACAATTAAATATATATATATATATATATATATATATATATATATATATATATATTGCAAAATATGCCACAGAGGTTTTGTTTTCTGCAAAAAGGTGGTACTTAATACTTTGAATGGCACTGATTGTTGGAATGTTCATCCTTGTAGAGTTTGCTGATATGATGTTGATTCGTCAGTAGAAAATGAATTAGCTAGTTTCCTAGCCGGTGGAGTTAAGCCACACGGTCGAGCATATTTTTCCAGAATTTTCTTTCGAAAACGGAAGATTTATTTTTCTTTGTGTAAAAGCAGAATTTTCGGAAGAAAAAGGGAAAAAAATCGGAAATCTGAAGGGGGGGGGCGAAATCTTGCGAGAAAAAAAAGACAAAAAGCGGAATTTCTCCAAAATAACAAAAAAGCGGAAATCCACCAAAAAGCGGGCAAATCTCATCCCTGCATATTGGATATACAGTAAATTCTTGATTATCCGGCATTCAAGTATCCGGAAAGCTCAACTATCCGGAAAAATTAGAAAATGAGTTTTTCTAAAAATATTACCTAAAAGTGCCAGAATTTAGCGCGCCCGAACTGTTCCATTCGCGCGGGCAATTTACTTCTGGAATGCAACATCCGCTCCGCACGGAGGGGCGTAGAAGGAAAAAAAGCAATATACAGTACAGTGATGTACACAGAAATTTGTTTGGTGGGGGAGGTCTCAAATGCAAAAATTGGGAACAGAAAAAAAAGTTCCCTTACCTTCCGCTGAAAAACGAAATCGAGAACCAAAAAAAAGAAATGGTTAGGGATAAAATCTGTAAAAAAAAAAAAGGCTATCTGTTAGTTTGCTACAAATACTGATTACAAAATTTTCTTTTGTCTTTTCAGATCAGAGTTATTGTTAGACGAGATCTAACATTAATCAATCAGTAAAGAAATAGTTGGGTTGCTAATATACTTCTATAAACATCACTCTTTATGCCAATATAAATACGGTTAGAATTGTGATAACGTTGGTTGCAGTAATGTGTAGCTATTATTAGAAATGACGAACTTACTATCTGCCCTTCGCTGACCCGACTAATCTATTTTGTAATTATGTTTAATCGAGGATTAAGATTAAATCGGTTGTATTTATATATGATTTTTATCATGAATAAGCAGCCAT